>JABASP010000593.1:0-47071 GCA_019776565.1 Sminthurinus signatus
CACAGAAATTTTAAGCGGCGTCGAAGTTGAGCAAGATTTTTAGTATTTTTCTTGCTCAATTTCCACAGAAATTTTAAGCGGCGTCGAAGTTGAGCATAAAATTAATTATTGTCATACTGAATTTGCATGCATACACACATATTTTAGAGCCGTTTCTGCCGTCATGTGATGCATTATTTAGAAATGCTATGATGAATATTATGTAACTTTTTAACCAATTGCACATACAAACAAGGTTTAGAGAAATTATGGATTTTTGCTTGTTTTTGGATGAGTATTGTATACGTTTATAAGTCAGTTTATTTTTTTTTCGTTTTAAATACAAAACAAGGTTTTCATTTTTTTCACACAATGTTTTTTTCGCGTGTTTAAATAATTCTTAATACGTATCACAGAATTGACTAAACTTGCAAGTAAAATACAGACATAACGAAAACAGAACAGAACAAGTAGACAGCAGAGATAGTTTAACAGAGAGCGTAAGAGATATCAAACGACAGGAAGGGACAGAAAGAGAGAGAAGTCGAGAGGTAGCGAGTGAGTGGAAGTAAAAAGGAAGAATAACAAGAAAATCACTTCAAAAAGTCATATGTAATGAAAGTATAGAAAAGGGTAAAAAGTTGAGAATAAATAAGGCATTTTGGGTTTTTGTTTTCATGACACTTTTGTGACAAAGTACAAGAGGAGAAAAGTAGTAAGATCCGTGTAGTTGAACATGAACATCCTCAGGAACTGCGTGATTAGTGACCTCCGTGGCCGTATCCTCTGATGTTGGCCTGAGCAGCAGCAGCTGTATATTCAAATCAAATACAAACATGATTATTGTTTTACTCTCGCCCACAATTTCATGTTCCATTAATTATTTGTCATTTAATATGTATAAGAAAACTAACCCGCTGAAGAAGCTTTGTTGGCGGCAGCCTATTTTTGGAAAAAGCGAAAAAATGAGCAAAATAATTAGTAAATTTCTAAAAAGATTTAGAGCCACTATGGTAGAAATTTGTACGATGTATACTTACTTGAGCAGCTGCAAGATCTGCAAGAGAAGCTTGTTGCTTGGCAGCCAGAGCTTGAGCATTCTGTTGAGCTTGATAAGCCATCTGAAAATTGAGGGATGATAAATCAATGAATTAGTACACAGTTCACAATAATTATTTGAATTCGAAAGAAAACTGTTTAAGTGATTGAACAAAAACTGAAAGAGAATAAGCAGACGAAGGATTTACCTGAGCTTGTGCTGCTTGTACTGTTTTCCGGCGAAAAAGAAAAAAAACAAACAAACAGGTGAATTTTCAAAAACTAAAAATAACAACGATATGTTTTTGAAAAATGTTTGAAGTATAAAATTAAAAAGTTGTTGTATTTACCTGCTTGAACGGCTTGCAGGGCGGCAGCGGCCTGAGCAGCATGATTTTGAGCAGCTAAAGAGGACAAAATCAAATCAAAATTAAGCGATTGGGTTTTACATTTTTGGCGAATTTTTTCATGGTCGAATGTTGAAAATTACCTTGAGCGGCGGCAGCGAGAGCTTGAGCTTGTTGAACTGCTTGGACTTTTGTGGATTCAACGGCTTGAGTGGCCTGTGAAACTTGTGCAGCTAATGTCGCTTCGGACTGGGCTGCGGCTTGTGCGGCTAAAGTTGGTTAATGACAAGAATAATTAGTTAAACATGAATTGAAAATGAAGTTACACTTAAATGGAAATGTGGGAACTCCCGTTGATTACCTTGAGCAGCTTGTGTGCTGTAAATAGAAAAAAGAAAAACAATTGATGAGTTTAACGCCGTTTGAAATTTGGAGGGAAATCATAAGTTAGAAAAATGAGTAGAGAATTTTAACATTGTCATTAAGAAACTTACATTTGAGCAGCCTGGGCTTGTTTGGCAGCAACCACAGCTTGAGCCTATTGAAACACGCAGAAAATAGAACAATCATGAGGAATGGCTGTAAAAACATGGTAATTAAATCAGGGTATGTTGTTTAGAATTTTTTGTGGTTAATTTACCTGTTGAGCGGCTTGACTGGCCTGGGCAGCTAATGTGGACAAAATCAAATCACGATTAAATGATATTGTTCTAAATTTGTAAAATTCGATTGGATTTTACATTAATGGCAAGTTTTTTCATGACCAAATATTGAAAATTACCTAATGTAGCAGACGCTTGTTGAGCAGCTGAAAAGGACAAAAGGAAATCACAATTAGATTACATTGTTTTTTTTACTAATTGTTCATAGAATTTCTCTCATGAGCAAGTGGCGTATTTTGTGTTGAAATTTACCTTGGTAAGCGGCGGCCCCTTGTGCAGCCTGGGCGGCTTTAGCTTGATTAGCTGCTTGTTGAGCAATTGCGGCAGCCCCTCCAGTTCCTCCTCCATAACCTTTATAAAAACACAAGTTGGATTTAATATAAAAATTTAGAATAAATTATTATGTATTCCTCATGTGGTGTCGACAGGGGTTTGGACAAAAGCTCCTTTTTTCTTACCACCACCACCTCCATATCCTGAGGAAATTCAAAACAAATCACAAATTAGTATCACTTGTGTAGATTAACATTTTGGAATTTAATTCATAAAAGTCTAGTTTTGGTGGTAATTGCACTGACCTCCACCACCAGATCCAAATCCTCTTTTGGTTCGGGGATTCTCAACCTCCTGTTGTTCTCCTTTTGATGACTCCTCCGCATTTGTGTATGACACTAAAATCAAAATAATATTTCACATTTCAAATTCATTTACTTGTTTCTTTTTTCACTACTTTTAATTCACTTTCACTTTTTTTGAATCCAATTGATTTAACTCCCAACTTGAATTTCCATAAATCACTTACCAAAGAGAACGCACAACACAACAAATCCTGTATTTTTAAATTGCATCTTTGATTATTTGTTTATTTACTGGAATTAAGAATGAAATGAGTTATAAATTGATGATTGAGGATGACTTTGTACACAGAGGATGGGAAATGAAAACTGATGCCGATTGCAAGATTTCGGAATGTATTTATATGACAGGGTGAAAAAGTACAGATTCACAAGGGAAGAATCCACATTTTTAAATGTGGGGAGTGAAAAACTGAAGACACAAGGGGCGACTACTTCAAACGGGGGCTTTTCCCCAGAAAACTAGTGGTGATTTAAGTGTACATAATATATGTGTTTTTGTAGGTGGTGTCTCAAGTGTTGAACAAAATTCCTAGTTATTATTCAAAGTCGTCCTGAGATGCACAAGCTAAACTGTGGCTGTGGAAATGAGAGGAGAAGGAGTGACGAGGCTCAGAAAAGAGATAAAAGAACAAGAGACAAAAGAAGAGTGTTTTTCACCCACATTCTGCACATTTGACAAACTACAGAGGACTAAAGAGATGGAGGCAAACAAATCCACAGAGATTTCTACTTATTCTATATAAATTCATTCATTCACTCTTTTTCTTGTCCAACTTTTACTTTTCATTCTTTTCAACAACTACAACACATTTCGAGTTTCGAGTGATGCAGAAAACAGAAAATGTGCACAGAAAAGAATCGTTTGTCTATTTGTCTAAATTGTACATGTGTGAAACAGCATGTGTCAATTCTCCAAGTCAAGTCAAGTCTGCAGTCTGCTCCCTTTGAAATTGAGGATCCATTCAACGTGAGTCTATCCCATTTTCAAACAATGTTTCCGTCCTTTCCTTTTGTTCCCAGACTTTTAATTGTTTTGCAGAAATTACCTCATCATCATGTGTTATTTCATCCATTCACAAATTACAAATCCATCTCTATTTACTCTTTACTCATTCCTTTTCATTCACATGGATTTTGGTTGCTTTTAATTTGTTGTTGCCATAAGTTTCAAACTCGTGTTTACTCATTTACCTTTAGCCTCATCCAAACTGCATTTAGTATCCTCTTTCACACTTGCTACTGTTCTTCGTCATTCTCCATGCTCTTTTGTCCAAAACTCCCATTGTTTCCCATAGATTCTCATCGTCATCCTGTGGCATAACTTTTTGGGGTTCTCATCACTTTCTTGTAGCTTGAACAGGAGCCGATGCTGTCACAGGATAACGAGACTAGGATTTTTCAAAGGGAGTTGTTTTACATTTATTTCAAATCATGTGATGAATTACACACACAAACAAATAAACAAATCAGAACTTGAAACAAGAGGAGAGAAACCGAAACAAATTGCCTTTGTCCTGCTACACACGATTATGCATCCAATGTATTTACTATGTAATATCCAACATTATGTCATCCTCTTCTTTATCTCAATAAAAAACAAAACACACTTTCTCTTATGCATTTAGTCTACAGGATTCATTAAATGAAATAATCTATTACGTTATTTTTGTTTTATTATTGTTTATGCTCCAAACTCCAAATTCCAAAGTTACGTAACAACTCACATCTTTCTTTGGTTATAATGTAAAAAATACTACTGAGACACCATGCAATTAAATCCAAAACCAATGGTAAAATTCATGCAAGTTACTTATTTTGCACACAATGATAAGTTAATTCTAATTGAAACGACCAAAAGAAATAATGGACAACTCGCGATAATACAAAATTACTTATTACATCCTCTTTATGACTTCAAATTCCATATTTTATTATAGCTGTTGTAACAATTTCATTCTTTTGGCGGGGGGTGATAATGATTATGTACTATAACCTTGTTAATTGTGGTCCTCCCTGCAAAACAAAGAAATAAAAAACACGTGCTTAATTTAGAACTTTTTATGAATGCTTATTGACCCATTTATTTTTCATGTGTGTTGTGTCAATTTCAGATGTTGAAGAAGGTGTATTTAAATTAGAGAAACTATTTTAATAACTCTGTTTTAGCAGACATATTTACTATTTTCCTTACCCGTGAAAAATATTCCAACTTGAGGCTGTTGTTGTTGTTGCTGCTGCTGTGGTTGTTGCTGGGGGGAGGCAGGAAGCAGAGGGTAATTGTAAATAAAAACATTCTGGATAGGCCCTGCAAAACAAGAGAAATAAAAAAAACACATGCTTAATTCAAATTCTTATTGCAAATTCAACTCGACTCACATAGCTTTTATTAATATAGAGCATTGAAAGATAAAAGATAAAAGTAATAAGTATGGAATTGAAGGTGAAACTGTTAATGACACGATCATTATGCAAAATCCAGAATGCAGAAAAAAAACTAAACGAAATTGTTTGTTGAAAGACAAAGGACCAACAAATCCCATGTTTTCCCAGTAGATGACGGAAGGAAACTGGTTTCAAGTTTTTCACCACCCTTTCCCTTTTGCGTTCCTTCCTTTTTCAAAACATAAAACCAGTTTTTTGGTCTCCGCAGTTTTCTATATTTTAAAGAGAAAAGAAGGCGGGAGAAAATACACAGTAGAAATCGGGAGATATTTAGTGGATGATGATGGAGTGAGAGAAGGGAGTGGAGCGAGATGGGAGCTTGTTAGCGGCGTTGGTTGTCATCCGAATATTTCCAGTTTGTAATTTATGATGGATATGGAATCTTGATCGTTTACGCCTTTCCGCTGTCCTTTTTTTCTCAGGAATAACAATCAGTTGACAAACCCCCGTTTTCCTCCACAAACAGTCAAATTCTCACTCTCTCTTTCTGTTTTATTTGTGTGGTGCAATTGACTCGGTCCCAGCGCACACTTTTTATAGTCCTTTTTTCATCTGTGGATATTTTTGAGAATTTCTAGTCTGTTTGAGGCATGTGGATTTGGTTTGTTGTGTAGGGAATGGTCTAAACTCGGGAGGAGCAAGTTGTTGTGTGAGGAGTGTGGAGATGTGTGCATAAGGTGGAGAGGAACAAAGGAGTTTGTGAGATGGATTGCGGGAGCTGAGAGAAGGAGAAGGAAGGACGAAAAGATGGGAAAGGGAATCAATGGAAAGACATAAAATTAATTTAATGACCCTCTACACTTTTCTCGTTCTCCATATCAGACTATTGTAGACTTGTGTAGACTCCACCAGAGTAAACGAGAGTGGCTATTACTTACGTAATGCAGTGTAATGTCCCAGTTCCCAGATGAACCACGAGAAAAAGAGAGGAAAAGAGAGGAAAAGAGGAAAAGTCAGCGATGGAAGGAGAGGGAAATCGGAAATCTGAGTGCAGTGAAAGAAGAGAAAAGAGAATCCACTTATCGTAATTGGCCACTATATTCCACATTCATTCTTTCTTTCTTTCTTTCTTTCTCTCTTTCTCCGCAACACACACAAAAATCATCCTCTCTCAAAAGTCAACATATTATCGGATCCAACAACGGAAAACGGGAAACCACAAAAGAGAAGAAAAGGAGCGGAGGGTCCATCATCACCTATTACTTTTCCCGATTCATCCATCTCCTCGCTTTTTCCTCCTTCCAAAACCCAAAACACAACACAATTTATACCCAAAACACTAAATGAACAAGGAAAAAACTCGGAAACTCCTTTTGCCCAATGAAACCACAAAACACAATACACAAATTAGCCTTTTAATGCAATTCGGGGATCCTGAACAAATGTAATGAACCAAATCACACATTTTCTGTTTCTCCCTCTTTTTTCTTCTCATTTTCACCATTAATTTTATCCCCTGCTCTTTAAATGTAGTGCCAAACAAGACACAATAAATAAAATGATAATCAACGAACCACTTTGACATGGCAAAACATGGATTTTTTTCCAAATTTTTAAATTTGTCTTTGCTGAGTTGAAGTGATCGCAGGTGAGTCGTGTTTTGGTCATTGAAATTGTACAGCTTAGGATTTTGTGTGTAGATTGATGAGGAATTGTGAATTGTGGTTGTTTTGATACTTCTTTCTTCTTCCCCGGAGTTTCCATTGGAAAATGAGAGGAGAAAAAAGTAAAATGGAAAGTGGAAAAGAGGAAAAGAGGAGTTTTGACCACAAGATTTATGCTTGCGAACTTTAATCTTGAGTCAATTTGTATCTGTTTCGTTTGGTTTGGCGTGTTTGATGGTTTCCATTTCATTTTCATTTTCATGGCCATTCCGCCAGTTCCATTCCAATTCCGAACTGAGAGCAACATTCACCACTTCCATTTACATGAAATCCCAACCCTTTTCACTCTTCCAATCCCACTTTTCAGGGGCTAAAAGCTACAAACGTGGAGAAAACGGAAGAAATGTACAGGAAAAGTAGGCAGAGAAGCAATTTAATTCCACGTACTTTGTAAATACGCCTCTCCGTAGTTTCTACTTTCTACTTTGTGTGTAAAAGAGAGAGAGATTGGGAATTGTGATACAAAAAAATACAATTTCAAATTGCACTTTTGTGGAAAACCTAAAACCTTTTTCATCAGTTTTGCACTGCGTTTTCTTTCTATTCTCTGTGTAGACTCTGCACTGAAAACTGAAACCCATGTTAACAATACATGACAAAATAATACAAATCAACTCTTTTCATAAAACAGAATACTCAAAATTAAGACGACAATTGTTGTGGAATTCTGGGGAAATGCTTTAATGAGTCTTGGATTTGCAAAGGTGGAGCTGTTGTTGTTGTTAGAATGAGTGGGAGAAGATGATAAAAGTGGCTAAATGTTTGAGTTTTGAGTAGTGGCGGACGGCGGAAGATGGATGGGTTTAATGAAACTGGTGCAAGTGGACACTTTCACAGTCAGGGTTGATTTGAATTTAATAAGACAGAAATTGTGTGGAGATTCTGCTCTGTTGTGGTTTCTTCTGTATGCATTCAATTCCTGGAAAATATGACGTCTTGTTATTCTGCGGCTCAGTGCTGTTGAGATTTGAGATGGAAGGAGGATTTTCAATATTTTGTGTGGTGTATTTTTGAATCAGAATTAATTCCAGCTTCGAATCCATCACTGTCCGATGTCCATCCGTCTTTTTCTTTCTTCTCCGAGTCTGTGAGGCTGGAGCGATCCATAATCTAAATTGAAAGGCTTTTAATGGCGCAGTCCTGATTTATTCCGATGACCGTTCTCTCCATCACAAAGAATAGAGAATAGAGAATAAAGAGTAAAGAGAGGAGCAACCCTTTGGACTTTGGACTTGGGATAATCCAAACACATTCTGCATCTCAATCCTCAATCCTCAATTCTCAATTCTCAATAATTCTCAACCCTGGACAAAGAATCCAGAGTAAAAGGTTTCCCTTAGAATTTACAGGGTGAATCGAGAATGGAGATTGGATTCGGGAGAAGGCGCCAGATGGGGCTGGCCACAAAACTGTGCGAGCGAAGGTTGATTCCTCCGTTCATCACTCCTCACTCACGAACTGGACATTTTTACTCCTTCAAACATCTTGGACCATCTTCAAGTCAATTTTTGTACATGCAAAAACTGTTGTGAATTTGATATGGATGAAAGGGTAAAAGATTCATGTATTCATGGGATTTCCTCCATCCACTTGATTCAATCCAACGGCAGCTCATCTGCCTTCTGCGTCGTCCAGAGTCCAGACAAAACGAACAGAGAAAGGGAAAATCTGAATAACATTTAAATAGACAAACTCATTTTGTCAATTTGTCCCAGCCCACTTAAAAATGATGTACTGTAAATTGAAATTTCCCCCAAAACAACAAGATGGAAATCTATTAAAGTAATGGAGCGCAATTTTACTCTGTTTACTCTTTAACCGGATCCGGGGAAAAACTTGCCTCATTTTGTAGCTACCTCGTGGAAACATGCGAGGTTTTGAAGCTGATGATTGGTTTTGGTTTTGGTTTTCGGAGTCTGTTTAAAAATGCATTGAAATGTCTCGAGTCCAGAGTTTGTATTTTGTGGACGGTGTATGAATTTTTGAGGAGGATGTTTTGGATTTTGGATTTTGGATTTTAGATGAGGTGGAGGAAGAATGTGTAATTCACTGAGGAGCAATCTCATCCACATTTATTTACTCCGAACCAACTTGGAGCCACAAGAAACAACAGACAAGAAGCAGAACAACCTGAGTCCAAAACCAATCGGATCCAAAAGCCGCTGAAACCCTCTCGGAAATTCCTGGAAAGCCAAAAGTTGCCACGTGATCCATTTTCCATTTTCTCTGCACATCTAAATGCACGGGGTGAGTTTCCTCGCCCTCTTTTCTCTCTCGAGTAACCAGATACTCTTTCAAAACTCCGTCTCATTTCTCCGATCCGATGCATTGAGATGCACAAGATATTCCGACGGCACTCTCAACACACAAAATCCTACTTGAATGAATTTAAATACTATTTACGAGGAAGGAGATGAAAAGATAAAACACGAGAAAAAGAGAGAAAAGGAGAGATGAGATGCTAATGTCTTTTCTTCTTACCAGATTTTCAGATTTTAAAATTTGGATTTTTCAGGATCACTCACAAACAGAACAGAACAGAACAGAACAGAAGACAACACGGGCTTTACTTTACCTTTTCCTCAAACCTCAAACGCGGATTCAGATTGAGTAACTCGCATCTCTCGTCCTCATGTAAACACGACATATTTTTCTGATTCTACTCAGAACGCGGAGCTTTTCTTTTTTCCCACACAGAAAATCCTGAATCCACGAAATCCACAGAATCCGAAACGGAGAAGAAGGAAGAAAAATGTTGAGGCATCTGAAATCTCATTCTGAATCTGAGTTGAGTTTGTTTTTGTGGGGACACTCAAAACTCAGAGTAAATACTAAATGCGTACATGAGTTGAGTCTCCATCCAAAACAAAAAGAAGAAAAAGAAGAAAAAGACGAAGAGTGAGGATCTGAATCAAAATCAAAATCCGTATCATGTTTAGGATTTCTCAAAGAGGGACAAAAAGAGACACGAGGATTTTTATTCCAGTGGCACCGGCTCCCGCTTCTGGACGAAAAGATGGATTTCTATCACATTATACTTTATAAAAACTGTTTATTTTCTGTTTCTCACTCACCGCATCATCATGATCGTCATGATCATGATCTTTCAGCGAGAAGACGAGAAACACGGGCTTTGAAATTCCAAATTCCCTTCCTCGAAAAACACATGTAGAAAAAAGTGTGTATAAAATATAAAAGTAAAAAGGGAGAAGACGATCAGCTTGTTCTGGTTTCATTTGTGTGTTGATGATGGTTCATGCTGCGGTCCTCGTCACCAGAAAAGAGACAACGTGTGCTTGGGAGTGAGGGAATCTTGTTCATGTTCATGTTGGATGTTCATGTTGATGGCGAATGTGATCATGTGATCAAGTGTCGCTTTGATAATCGTCCGAAGCTCCACGCCACAAAATATAGAAAATCTGAGGACGGCAGCGGAATATTCAATGAAAAAAGTCAACATGGACCACATTTAAAATTCAAATACAAAATACATTTGATATCCATCCCAAAACCCAAAACCCAAGCCCAAAACCAACAGAAACCAGAAGCAAAAGCAGAGGAAACTGAAACTGAGACGATCTTGACAAAGAGAAGAGATTTTCCTTTTTGAAACAAGTTGAGAGTTGACTGATACAAAGAATCCTGCCTTTTCTCCAAGACTTGTTTATGAATCTTTGGGAATCTTGGACGCATCTTTCATCTTTTTCATCTTGACCGAACTCAGAGCTCAGAGCTGAGTCTGAAATGTGAGCTGTGAGCTGTGAGAGTGAGTGGATAATGCTAATGCATTTATTTCCTATCATATTACCTAACACCTCAATTTTTCTCCCGTCTCTCCTTTTGCTTTGATAGATTCTGGATTGTGGATTTTGGACGGAGGAAAAGACACAAGACACAAGATGGTGGAGGCGATAAGAATGAGGATGCTGATGATGATGATGAATGGGATTGGATAAGTAAGAACATGATGTGTGTTTTTCTATTGAATTGGAAATGATCATCTTCTACTCTCCTTTTTTCCCTTGATCTTTTCACTTGTCCTTGTCTTTCCTTCTTTTTCCTCTATTTTCTTTCCTCTTTCCCACTTTCCTACTTTGATACTTTGATGTCGGAGGATATTGGAAAAAGATGAAAGATGAAAGATGAAAGATGATGGAATGGACCAACGTCCACTGGAAAAGTGTAAAAATAAGGATCAAAATCTAAATGTAAATGGGAGTGGGGGTGGGGCTGGAGGAGGAGGTGATAAGTTGAACGGAGGAGAGTGCTGATGATCAAAGGAAAGACAAGATAATGGAGGAGAGATGAGATGAGTGGGATTTCCCCCAAAGGACATTCATTCTTCGCTTTCCCTGGATCATCATTAGACGAATGAACCTCCTCTCTCCGCAGCTGTCCATCCCTCTTCTTCTTTTACCCGCTTTCCCGCTCTCCCTCTTTCAACCCCAGTCCGACAAGATGCAACACAAACACTCAAAATGACCAGTGACCATCACACCTCAAACCTCAAACAATTCAACTAAAATCAACACCTCATTTCCAGTTTCCCTTTTCTTCCCGTCACTCAAAGGACCGGAACGAGGAATGCCAAAATAAAGCTACAGGTTACAGGAATTTCCAACGAGCACAAGAAAGAATTTGATGGACTGAAAAGACGGCACAATACGATACAAAATACTGAACCAATACAATTTTCTACCACCTGATTTTCTTTTTCTTTTTTTCAAACATTTTAAATTTTAAAACACAGTAAAACTACTTTTAAACAAAAGTACTTTTTTAATAAAAAATGAAATGAAATGTTGAAAATTGTTTAAAGTGTAAAATGAAATGTTTACATGTGTTTCCATTTCCATATTTATTGATTTGTGCATTGGGTTTCGTGTAGATTTTGAGAGGGACTAACCTGGATTTAATTTCCTCTTTTTCTCTTACGGCTCATGATATTTTTTACTTATTTATTTCATAGATTCAATATTGTTTTATTTACAAAATGTCTCTCTCTTTTCTGCTTCTATTTCTGTTGTTGTGTTTCTTTTGTGTTTGTGGATCTGGTTTTTCCACATGTGGATTTGAATTTGAATGTGGATTTTGAGTGTTTTAAAAATTACCATTTCAAATGTGGACGGAAATCGGAAAGGAAAAGGAAAAAGATTGTAGATATTTGAGCAGGAATTACATTTTACATTTTACATGTTATTTGATTGTGTATGTTTTATGTTTTATGTAAAGTGGTAAATCCTGGAGGATGGAAAATGCAAAATGCAAAGTGACATGTGTCTGGATTCTGGATTCTGGATTGAGAAGCATCTGATCAGCATTAATTCCCTCTCTTTTCCCACCCAAATCCGCTCACTCATACATTTTTTAAATGTTTTCCAAATGGAAAATTGAAATGGAGCTCCAGTTGAGTGGGATCACAAATGTCCAAATCCACAGGAAATCATCTTGTAAATTTCACAAAAACAAACCAGCAAAATAGTCTGTTTTATTTGTACAAAAACATTCTACTGTTTTGTTGTTTTGTTGTTTTGTTGTTGAAGGGCGTTGAGTGTTGAAATGAGAAAAATATGAAAGCCGGATGTTTTTATTTTATTTTAATAACAAAAGTAAACTTGAAAGTTGGTTCCTTTTTATTTTAAAGGAGTTGTGTGAAAAAGTGGAGGTTAATTTGTGTATTTAATAACAAAATATCGGCTGTGGCGGTAGATATTGAAAAGTTGTTGTCTGTCAATCAAAACGTGGGCTGTTTGACATTTTTATTAGTTGTCGCGGTGCAGGTTGCTTCTGATTTTGTGGCTTCTCCTGTCTTGTGATTTCTGTCTGCTGTCTGTCGTCTGTTCAGTTCTGTTCAGTTCTGTTCTGTTGGGAGTGAGCAGAGCTGATATTAATAATTCCTAAGAAAGTTTCATGTTGAAAGTGAAACTGCGGAAGAGAAGAAGATGAAGAGAACATCTGGTGGATCGGATTGAGCAGGAAAATTCGGATGAGGATCCGAATTCCGTGGTTTCAGACTGGAACCGCCAAACCAAACCAAACCTCAAGTTGAGACTTAAAATCTCATATAACAACTCCGTTTGAGCCGGAATTCATCCGCCATCCAACACAACATTTCCCCGGGTTTAAACCGAGTTGAGAGTTGAGTCTCACATGTAAAATGTAAATGGACGGGGACGGGGACAACAAAAAGTTTGAGTCTCTTCTGTTCTGTTCCGTTGGAAGGAGGACGAAGAGGAACCGCAGACTTTGCATCAAAACTCCAAACTCAAAGTATGAACCAAAAATGAGGAATTAGCAATTCAGATGAGCCCTGCACATTTCCTCTGCACCCCGATCTTCAGCCTACAGTTCGTCAGTATCACTTTACCTTTAGTTCTCCTGTCTGTCATCTGTTATCTCGTATGCATCAAAAATCAAAACTCAAAACACGACGCTACAATTTCAAAATGAAAACTCCACAATCAAGACAAAACTCAATCAATAAACTGCAGTCTGTTTTACGAGTCCCATTTCCGATCCAGCTCACATCAGACAAATATCATTCCAAAATTCAATGACAGAGAAAAAAAAAAAAGAAGAATTATCAAGCACTAAAATCTTAAATCTCAAAAAGAGCTCCTTTTTTTTATTCGCACTTTTGAGTTTATATTTCCTGTTTCCTCACTCTTTTCCCTTCATTTACGCCTTTGGACTTTTAGAAAATCAAGGTCAGAACGATTTTACGTTGGTTTTTGTTTATTCCCGTGTTTTCAATTTTCGGTGCATCTCAAGAACTTAATCTGCATAAAAGACGAAAGATAAAAATGTGAATTGAAATTTGAGTTGTTTATGGGACGAAAGTGGGATTGCTTTAGATTTAAGATTGAACTGATTTGTGATGGTTTTGTCACAAGTTGAGACTGGACAGAACTGACTTTTCCACATCTCGTAATTCGTAATGAATAGGAAAAGTGAATGTGTGCTGTGAAGTGAGAAGTAAATCAGAGGAGAGGGATGAAGAGGAAAGAAGAAAGAATGAAGAATGAGGGTGTATTACAAAATCGGACAAGTGCGGGAAAAGTCCGAGTGACAGAGTTGACACGGATTTAATTTGGTTTTGATCCTCCTGTTAATTTTTGGATTGGATTGAGCGAGAGGGATAAAAAGCGGCTGCTCTGGTTTCTGACAGTTTTGCGGGGGTTCAAGACGATCCCATTCTTTTGGCATTCAGCATTTGAGCATTGAGCATTCAGCGGCTCCCGTTTCTGGATCCACGCACATTTTACATGAATTGTGTCGCGTCAAAAGTGAAAATGAGGATGATGCGGATGATGACAAATTCTTGTGACTTGATTCTGTTTGTGGTGAAAAGGGAAAAAAGTGCGGGGTTGAAATTCCTGTTCGCCCTGTTCCGACTTTTGTGCTCCTGGATGTTTTCTTTTGTGGATGAGATTGTGTGTTTTGTTTACATGTTGTTTGTTGTTGGGGCAGGAGAGAGAAGAGAGAGAAGAGAGAAGAGGAGAATTGGAATCGAATGCTGAATGTTGTGTTGTGGTGCGGAGTTTTGTTCACAGCCGACTGACCTTTGGGTGTGCGGGATTTATTCCGTATAATTTTCCACGTGGTCGCCTTCCTACAAAGACCATGTCACCACAGCAACAACTCACAATCCCTCGCTTGTCAACTTCATCTGCTCTCCTCGTCTCACTTCTCTTCTTCTCTTCCCGAGTCAAAGCGTGAATGTGCAGAGTTCGGGTGCCCGCATAACACAAGCACAGCAGAAGCAGAGGCAAAAGAGGAAAGCGACGGGTTTTATTGGGAATTTGTGTGTGTGAAAACAAAGTGACAGGCCGGATTTGTTACCACATGAACACTAAGGACTAAGGACGACAAGGACAGCGACAACAACTCACTCAACACTCAACAGCACCAAACACGGAACATCCACTTGCTCCTCATTTTATTTATACATTTTAGAGGAAACAAAACATTCTCCGCCGCTCACTCCGAGTCTCAATGAACAAAGTGGAACTCATCTCGGGCTCAACTTCAACTAATTCACTTTGACACCGCCACACATTTCTTAATTTACCAGAGACACTGGAAAATGGAAACTGGAGAAAACAATCAGAAATACTTGGAGACAGAAACCTCGTCCTCTTTTTGATCGACAGCGGGAAAAGTGTCCTTCAACACTCAACACTCAACACTCAATATCACGTTTAATTACAAAACTCAATCTCATAGCAGAAATCCAAAATAAACATCATCATCCGCGCCATCGCCATCTCCCGAAAAATGGAAACTGGGTCACAAAAAACAAAAACTGGAATATATTTTAAACGTTTTTTCTCAATTTGGACGCCGTTTAAATGTTTCGCTTAGGATGTTCAAGCTTTTTAAAATCCAGTTACTTGGATCAATTGTAAAAATGAGTATTCATATTTGAAGCTCTTTTGATTTGTTTGACTTTTAATTCAGAGTTTTTTATTGTGCATTTCATGTTTTGTTTGAGGTTGATTGGCTTTTGTGTGTATCATTTGAGAGCTCAAGTCGGCTGTGGGTTTTGTTCCATTCTTCTCCGATCTCCTGCTTATTATTTTGTGTTGTGGCTGTTGTTGATTTTAATATTTAATATTCAAAGTGCGCTCGGTCGCTCGCTCTTTGCGCGGTTGACACTGACACAATGGACCAACAGAATCCATCAACCCACTCACTTTCCTCTTTCCTCCTCTGCTCGGCACAAAAGACAAATGCATACGCCACAGACACAAATATTATTTTATTCTTTTCATTTGTTGTGAGTTGTGATGCGGAGTGTACATACTAATGAAAGGACATGAAACAGAGAACAGAGAAGAGACACCACTTCTCCCTTACACCACAAACTACAGACTACACAATATTTATGCTTTATGATTTAAACAGAAGAGAGAAATGTCAAAGTCAAAGGAATGAAAAGCCCAGCACCAGGAAAAATAAAAGCAGAGTGAGTGTAAAAACATGTTTCAAAAATGTCGAGTGGAAAATAGAAAACACAATGGAGCAAAGAAAAGAAAAGAAAAGCTGTGCGTTTGGCCTTTGTGACAACTTGATTCAAGAATAACTCACAACATTCACAACACATCACAGGACAATCACACACGCCGTCTCAGCTCCAACTATTCACTATTCACAATCTCCGATATCCTCAAACAGAGAACACAAAACACAGTTGTTCAATTCTATTTAACATTTCATAATCTCAAAGTACAGGTTCAAATGTCACTGGGAAATTCATCTTGTTTTTATTGGAACTCAATTTTCAGCCTGTGGATTTCCTTCGGTTCCATTCAATTGTCAATTGTCAATCCACAAGATGAATTCAAGTCTCAAGGCACATCAAAAATAACTGATGGATTCTCAATTCTCAATTCTCACCTGGTCTCAAAATCTCCACAGTCAGCAGCCAACAGCAAATGACAGACAAATGACAAACGACAAGCAACAGAGTTGAGGATCCTCAACAATCCGAACTGCTGCACACATGAATTTTATCTTTGGTTTCTGGTTCTTCGCATTGGATTAGTTTTTATTCCTGCTCACAAACTCTTTCCAAAAACTCATCAAAGATCAAATGGCGCAATAAAATAAAAAAAGGAATTTGGTTAATCAGTGACAAATTACAGGACACAGGACACAAATACGCATTCTTTTGATTCTGGCTCATAAAAATCCCCCTTTTAAAATTCTCGGGTGCCTTTGGCTTTTGGCATTTAAGCACATACAATAAAAATGTTCTACAGATATAGAGAAATGGAGAGCGGGAAAATGGAGAATGTTGGATTTTTTTGGATTAGGAATCCTCAATTTAATTAAACCGAGATAAAAGCCGTAAAAATTACCCTCGACAAAAATTAAGGATACAAAAAAGACGGTGAATTTCCCATTTGTATTTGGATTTGCATTTGTGTTCCCCCACAGAAAAAGACAGAAAAAATAGTGAGTGGATCTGATGAGGATTGGATTATCGGGAGTGCAGTTGAGTTGGTTGCGAGATGCACTCTGATTCACGTGGAAAATTCTGGTTTGTGTGAGTTGTCCTTTGTTATCTCATAATATTTATATGCCATTCCATTAACTTAATGCCATCTTTCCTTTTCCCTCCTTTCGCTTTTCCGAGCCCAAATCCAATCCTCGGTTTGGTAATGGCCTTTGATTCCGTCCACCTTCCTCGAACTACACAACAGTCTCGCTTCGCCCCTGCACATGCTTTTTCCCTTTGTCTCTCGTCCTCTGCCCATTCCAACTCCAACTCCGATTCAGTGGACTCCGAGTTTGTTGGCTGTTGCGTAATATTGAGTGTTGAGAATTCCGAATGTCGTCTCCCTCTTTTCCGTAGACTCAAACACGAAATAGAAAATAGAGAATAGAGAAGAGAGAAGAGAGAGAGTAGACTTGGCAAGTGAATTTGTGTGTGGACAGAAAGAGGAGGCGGAGGAGGAAAGAAGACACAATGCAAATATGCAAATAAATGGAGGAGATATGCAAATGAGGAGGATCCTTCACTCCACTCCAACCAACAACTTGAACACAGTCAGCACTTTCACAGAAACCAGCACCAGAACAGAGAACAGAGAAGAGAACAGAGAAGAGCAAAACTGAAGGAGCAAAAAGAGAGAGTGAAAGTGAATATTCAAAATTCAAAAGTTTCCTGGGCAAATTAGAAAATATGATGACGACATGTCTATACTTTCTTTATATCCATTAGTCGTTTTTCCATCCTTTTCCCTTTTCCCTTTTCAATCTCCTATTTTATCCATGTTGAAACAGTTGAGCGTTGAAATTCCCTCCCTTGATTTTTATAATTTCAACATGCATCTTTCAGCCGATCAACGGTCGACAGGGAAAAGTCTCGCGTACAGCTAAAAAATGAGCATTTCCAACCGTCAAAATTAGTTTCAAGAATCAAGAATTAACTTGTGCTTTATTTTTTATTTTCAGTAGAAATTCTCGTTGACGGCGGAAGAGCATTCACTCATACTTTCCATTGAACTGAACCCATAATCAACGCCGTCCAATCCATTTCAAAGTAGTTAATTTAGTGATGGGAAAAAGTTGAGCGGCGTTGAAATATCTGTAAAATGTAAAATGTATTGTTTGTTCATCAGACCCAAAATCCGGGATCCAACCTGAAAACAGGACAAATCAAAGTATTCATTTTCATATCATTGAATTAATTTCTGTTGCATCCATCACATTTTGAAACACCTCATCATTCACCAGTCATCACTCATCACGGACAGCGAACCAGGAGAAACAGGAATCAGGTGAAAAGTGAAAAGGGATGGTTTTTGGGAGTTTGTAGCTGAATCCTGGATTGTCCGAGAGAACAAAGATTTGGGTTGTTGATGGTTGATGCGAGGGTTTGGTGTGTAAACAGGATGCTGATGATCCTCATTCTCATGTTGATTGTGGACATATCCAAAATAGAGATTCTGCGAGTGTGGATGTTTCCTTGTTGTGTTTTATCTGTTGGAGCGCGCGTTCCGGATTCGGAATCCGAGAACTTTTAACTCTCGTCTCTGCTTTTAACTTTTCCTGCTTTATTTATATTTTATATGTATTCCGAGCTTCTTTTCCTCTCTTCTCCTCTTCTGTGTTCATTCTGCTTGTGTTTGTCCGTGTTTGTGTACTCTGTACATAATATTAGCGGAACACAGAACGGAGATAACGGCGGAGTCCTCTGGAATAAAATCCATGCATATGCATCTGCATACGTGTGACTGTGAGCGTGTGTGTGACTGTGTGTATTAAATGTAGAGGGACGGAGAAATTTGCAATGCAAATTTAGTCAGAGTCATCCGCTGGATGTTGGATTCTGGAGATGAAGAGAGAGAGTAAAAGAGAGAGTAAAAGAGAGGAGAGAAAAGGGGAATGAAAGAGGAAAGAGATAGAAGAAAAAGAGGGGAAAAATCGGGTGGAAAGAACAAGTTATCTCTCGTCCTCCACTTGCATAAACAACACACACAAAGATACCAGCACAACACACTCGCCAGACTCATCCAAAAACAGATCCACGCTCCACTCAACTCAACTCAACTCGCAATGAACAAGAGACTAAAAATTACGCAACACACGAAACACCCAAAACACAACTAAAAACTCTATAAAATTACTCCCAAGTACGTGAGCAACTAAAACTCGAGAAAACAAGAAAAAACCATTCACAAAAAATAACACTGCCGAAAAATCTACCCTTTTCCCATTTCTCAACTTGAATCTCGAATCAATTTTAACTAGAAGATTTTACAGAATTAAAAAAAAAGCACAAAGAAAAGAAAAATAAACTAGAATTGAAATGATATAAAAACAAAATATATTTTGTTCCTGAAATCCGCATCTATTTTTGTCTAATTTAAAAATGTTTGATGTTTTAAGCCTCGCGAATCACATGGATTTTTTACACAAATGTGGTTTTAGGTTTGGCGTCCTTTTGGTTTTTGGTTGACAGGTGAAACTTTGTTGTTTGTGGCTGTTTGAGTTTTGAGTGCGAGTATTTAGTAGACATTTGGAGTTTGCAGTTATTTATTTACAGCTCTTTTTCTGTCTGTTTTGCATTTTGTACTTTGATTTTGGATTGGCGGAAAAGGTGCCGCAACATTTTGTGTCTTTGATTCGGACTCGAGAGTTTGTTAAAAAATACTTTGATTTTAGCACGGTGATAAATAATGTGCCGAGTTTCCTCTGCACAACTTTGAAATAAATGTTCTCTGCTTCGCCGTGATATTTTTCATTTTTCTTTATGTTAATGAAACGGAGGAGCAGCTTTTGACTCGAGACTCAAGAGTGAACATTTGATTTCGAGGCTGCTCATTCCTCATCAGCATCATCATCATTATTATTATTATCATGATCGTCCTTTGCTCGCGATGGGGTAAAATGTAAAATGTAAAATAAGGAAATAAATTCAGAAATATTATACAAAATGAACCGACTCCAATAAAAAACAAGAAAAGAAAAGAGACGGCGGACCAAAAGCCAAAAACAAGTTTTCTCTCAATTCTCAATCATTTTTTGTGCTGGGACTCGCAACTTTGTTGAGTTGATGATAATAATATTCTGCTTCTTGTGTGGCTCACACCTCGACGCTGACGCTCGCAGCTCGCTCCAACCCAAAACTTGGATCAGTCCAACAAAACTCGTAGTAATAATCATAATCACCAAACTGTTTCAGCGAGGTGTTGGATTCCGCATTCAGCATTTCAGCACCGTTCACAATTCACACCATCTTTTTGTCATGTTCCCCTTTCAGATCATCCTCCCGGAATTTCTCATCATAAAAACTATCGTACAAAAGCAGACCAACAAAAAGGAAAATAATCTGTTTTGTGTTTTTTGGTTGTGGGTAAAATTTGAATTTCCAAGGCGTGATTTTTCCTCCACTTGATAATTTACACCAGCACTCACAAAATCCTCCCCCTTTTCTTTGCTTTCCCTGATTTTTTATTGCAATCGGATGCAAATGATCTCATCAGCCGAACCAACACGATACATAATCTCAAAAACAAACAAAACTATAGAAAAATAATACGAAATTCACGTGGAAAACCAAAAAGTTGAGAGGATGAAAATAGAGAGACAAAGTTTGTTTTTGAAATATTTTAGGATTGAAAATTGAAAGGGATGGGATTCGGAGTGAATTAATTTGAAAATTGATGGATTGGACTGGTCAAGAAATTGAAAAAGGTCAGTCCATTATTCTCCCTCGACGGAAACGCAGAGGCACGAGGAAACTTTTTACTTTGTTCACAAACAATTTGTTCCAGCATTTCAATTTCAATTTCATTTCTGTTTGATTGTCCATTGTCCATCTTTTTTATTGAAAATTCCGGGACGAGTTGTTCAATATTTGAATTTGAATGTTTTCTGATGAGGGACGAGAAACTCCTTTACCCTTTTTCCAATACTCCGAAATGTACATGTTTTAAGTTCTAATGCAAGTTTTTCCGCTCAAACATGAAATATCAAATATTTTATCTGTTCACAATTTAAATCCAGAGTTCTTCCAGTTTCACCATCTTTTTTCCTTTTTCTTCCTCCTCTTTTAAAAGTTTTCCCTGGTCGAAACAAAAAAGAAGAGTTAGTATTTTGTATTCCCTAATCTGAAATTTCCGGGTTGTTTGGGTTTTTGGTAGGTTATTTTGACTTTATAATGTAATTGAATGGGCGATGCGAGGTCAGTTGTGAGTTGATTGTTGAGCTTGCTCCCTTGTCCGCGTCTCCCCTTGATTTGCTCCTCCACATTTTCTTGTATTGTTCTTTCCCATTTCCCATTTTCCACAAGTCCGCACTTCACCACAAGAAACCAGACACAAGAAACGAGTAAAGGAGAAAAGGAAACGGATGATTTCGTTGGTGGTTTTCCCCATCCCAATTTCCAATTTCAATTTCCCATGTTTAAACACCAGAAAACTTTTGTAGAAAAAGAAGAGGAATTGTTTGTAAATATGTAAAATGTAAAATGTGGACAGCGGACGAAAGTAGACAAAGGAAGAGGCAGAAAGTGCGTTGAATATTGACTATCGACAGTTGGAGTTGGAGTTGGTTGATGGCACTTTTTCAGTGTAGATGCCGCAGCGAACGTATTAGGACGGCGGAGGTTTCTCCTGCTTTAAGTCGTGTAAAAGTGAATGCGGAGTGGTCAACAGTCAACAGATGATTTCTTGGGTATTTTTAACAGAGATTCCCGTATTTTTGTGTGTTTTGAAAGAGGATAAAAGTGTAAAAAGTAAAGAGTTTTGAGTGGACTGACCGATGCGACGGCGGCGAATGGAGAAGTGAGAAGCTGGTTAAATTGGTCATGTCTTTTATACAGAGCAGAGTTAAATATTATGGTGATGAGATTCATCTGTCTCTGGGGCTTTCCTTTGTTGTTCTCTTCTATTCTCTTCTATTCTGTTCTCTGTTCAGTCTGTGCGAGTATTTCCAGTGGAGTCTCTGCGTCTCTTCATTAGGTTTTCAAATGAACGTTTAGACTCATTTTACGAACCCTCCGACCGCCGACGTATTTTGCAAGTCTAAAACTCAATGATTATGTAAATAATTTTTCACCAAAGAATTAATTCTCTACATTTTATACGTCCGATCCCTTTTATTTTACACAAGCGCTATTTCATTCCGCACTTCTTTCACTTCTTTCGCTCTTTTCTCTCTTTCAATCTCTTCACTTTCCGTCTCAGCCAGACCCCAATTTACACATTTCAAAACCCACCACAAACTGACAACACTCAACTCCCTCCACATTCCGCCAAATATTTATTCCTCATTCCCAAATCAATGGAGCCAAAAACAAAATAAATTCCAGTGTGGATCTTCCGTCCAGAGTCGGAAGAACAAGGTCAATGCAGCTGAAACGCCAGAAATAAAGCAGACCTTCTCACAAAACCAATTTACTTATTTGGCTATTTGCAACATTTTGAACCTTTACAGAAAAGTCTGTCAAAAATTCATTTGGTATAAAAAAAACGGCTTTAAAACAGTGGAACGGGAAATTTGACAAAATACAAAATACCTTTTAAAATGCTACAGAAAATGCTCTATAAAAAAGTATTCAAGTATTTTGTGCCCTTTTGATGTTTCATGTTTTATGTTTGGATTGAACCGGAAGTTGAGTTGAGATGTAAAAATGACAATGTGTTTTGCATTTTGTTGGAGAGTGGTTCTTTAGGATTTTGGATGTTGAGATGGTTCGTGGTGCATGGAAAATGGGGGAATGAAATGACTGTAAATGGAGAGTTGAGGACGGAAGTTGAGCGAGTCTGATTTGCCTCGGACTGATAGAGATATTATTCATTTGTTGGCTGTTGGCTCATCCTTTTCTCTGGCGGAGTGATTAGCGGATCCAGGACGGAGTTTTTTATGTAGCGTAAGAGTTTGTGTTAGGAAATGGAGTCGTGTGTCTCCCTCGTCCGAGTTTCTTCCGGGGTAAAAAAGAGGACAGAGACAAGAATGAGCGAGGATCACTTCCGTGACGTGTGACTGGAGTTGGAACTGGAGTTGGATCCAGTGGAAAGAGATGACTTTATTACACGCGGGCGAAAGAGGGAAGAGCGGAGAAAGCTGGATGTTTTAGATGCAGAATATCTGGATCCATTTCATGTGCGTTGTTTATTTGCTCTGAAAAGCGGCGATAATGTTGATTGATTTTGTTTTCTGGTTCCCTCTCTCCGCTCCTTTCATGTTCCTTAATTCTCAGTCACTCCACTCGACTCGACTCAACAAGTTCAATGGAGATTATCATAAATAATATCTTTCTCCTTTTCTCCTTTTCTCATTTAATATTTTAATGGCGCATTTTATCTGGGCTCATTCTTCATTGTTTTGTTCGGGCCAAAGTCAACATGATCTCGCACACGGACTTCGGTGCTTCCACTCGGATAAAATATGATGATAGGAAAAGGAAAAGTCAACTGTCCAGCGACGGAGGAACATCCCTTATCTTTTTTATCCCTCTCTTTCTCTCTCCCATACACACACTTGTGATTCCCTTTCTCTCTCTTTCTGCTCCTCACACTGGATTTACATAAATGATACAGAGAAAGGAAAGGGAGAGAAACGGTCATTACGGACATTCTATTTATCTCTCTCTCTGGATTCACATGAAATATCGTGTAGACGTTGGACGAGGACAATGGCCGTGGCTATTACTTCTTCCTCCTCCCTTTCTCCTCTCTCCTCTTCTTCCTACTCCCTACTTTCAGCTTCCCCAACAACAACAACAAGAATCATTAGACACAGAGTGGAAAAAACACAGGAAGAAGAGCATTTTTCTACTTTTACTGGACAACCGAAACTAAAATATTACAAAAAAAATAACAAACAAAGAAAAAATGGATACACAAAAAACATTCTACAGCTCTTTTCTTGAGTCTTTTCTTTTTCTTCTTTTTGTTGTTGTTGTCTAATGTTTAAAACATCCTGCTCCTTCTTTTACTTCCGCTTCTCACAAGTCAGTGGCCAGTCTCTTCTTCTTCTCTTCTCTTGTGACCAGGATCAGAACAAAGCACAAAGCACAATATACAAATAAATAAATACTAAAAGCTTCCAGCTGAAACCAAGAATCCAGAATCCACAACTCAACTCTGAATTTGCTGTGAAAAATTCCAAAAATGTCTAGGAAATTTGAAATTGCTAATTTCTCATTTGGATCAGTTCAATTCATTTCGTGTCTCGTGTTTTCTTGTGGATTCTCGTGTTTTTTCATGAGTTTGCAATGGATAAAATGTTTAGATGTGAGATGAATTGAGGACTAATAAAAGAGAAAAAAGGATAAATAAATAAATGAATGCGCGGGACAAAGTGGAAATGTTGAAATTGGTGAAATTGGTTGAAATGGTAAATGAGTGAACGAGAATGAGAATTTGAATGTTGATCCAGCCCGTTTTTTGGTTGGTGACAAATTTACGAGACTGAGTGCGTTAATTTAATTGAAAGAGAGAGGAAAAGAGAGGGAATAAAAGTGTTGTGATCAGATAACATTGGACTGTTTCATTTCATTCTAATTTAGATATTTATGCTGATTTTATGTGTAGGTTTTATCTGATGAGAGATTTATTATGGCCTTTTCCATTCTCCTCTTTTCTCTCTGTGTGGTGCGGAAGAGATTCTTGGCTTGAAACTCATTCCACTCCGTCCCATTCTCAAACTGCAAAATACAAAGTACAAAGTAGGAAATGCAGTTGGAACTGGAGAATTGGAATTGGACTTGGCTTTATTCTTGGCTCCGTCTGCCGCTTCTCTTTTAATTCCAACGCCACCATTTTAATTTTAAATACACATCAAGAACAACCAGACAAAATGAATGGCCATTCGATACACAGAAAAGAACAGAACAGAAGAGAAAGAAGAAATCCTCCCACCGAAAAACCCATGATGACGACATTAAACTTTACACAGCGAAACATTCGCACATCTTTTTTATACCCTCCGCAATCTTTGTTTTAAACCGTTCAACGTGTGTATATTTTATGGACACGGAGATTCTAATTAATGTCCTCGTCCACGGCTCCTTTTACACTTCTCTCTCTTTTTCCCTTCACAGCTTTTACTTTTATTTCCAATTCAACGCCTCATCTTTTCTTTCTCTTTTCTTTCCTCCTTTTCCTTTCAGCTCTTCACCACTCTTTACTCTTTATTCTTTACTCTTTATTCACTACGGAGAGAAAAGTGGCTGCCAAAAACGAAAAAAAACCCAAAGTCCAAAAGAAATAAGATATTTTAAATACTCGAAACTTCACAACGCCACCACTTTCATTTTATGCTAAATACCGAACCAGCACAAAAACTACAAAAAAATACACACACTCACAAAAACCAAAAGGAAAAAAGATAATAAATTTTTATTTTTGTCATCGGGGCTTTACTTTTTTCTCTTATTCTTTTTTCTTCCGGTGAAAGTTGCACCTATATTTCATTTCCCGTCTCCTCTGCGGATTTCCACTTTTTTGTTTTATGAGGACTCACTCTACTGAAAATCTGTGTGGATGAGACGGGAAACGTGAAAAGAGTCAAGATCAACTCTTGTTTCAACAAAATCTCAATTGAGTTGTGAAGCTGACAAAAAAGTGGGAATGGGTCCAGGAATGAGGAGAGCACAAGAGAAGTGACACGAAACATGAATTATGAAATGAGGAATAAAGTGTGAATTTGGGATTTGGAGTGATTGGGTTGAAATAATAAAGTGTGTTGTGTTTGTTGGGGCTTAATTTGGCTGTGAGTTGATGTTTATGAATTTATGGGCGCTGAATGAGCTGAAGAGGAGTAAAGTTGGCGAGTTGAGCTGCTTCCACTCCGCTAATTAATAAATGATAGACTTTGAAAAGGTTTCTGGAATCTGGATGAGGATCCGTATTAATTCTTGTCATCGCTTTCCCCTGCAGCCCCGAACAAACACAAACAAGAATCATGAATTATAAATACGCACTCGCACCACTCGGGACATTTCTCAAAAGCCTAATGACTCTTTTGCTCACTCAACTCGGCTGGAGAATGGAGACTGGAGAATGAGCAGATTTATTCATTCATTTGGAATTGAAACTCGGTGCACTCTGATCTCCTGCATAATCGTCAACAGACGTCGAATCCCGCTCTCACTTTAAACCGTCCGCAGTTTGTTTTAGTCCTGCTCCGCTGACCAAAGCAAAGGGACAAACGAGAATTCAAATCCGTGTATTTAAAAGCGGAGGAATCAAAAGTGTCAACATGAGCCAACCTGGATTTTTAGTTAGCTCAAAATCAAATGGAAATAGAATGTAGAAAATGGAGATGCACATGTAAATGGATTTTAAAGAGTGTTTCCATACATTTTGTGTGTGTTTCCCGGGTTAAAAAGAGTGAGTGAGTTGATGATGTAGACTGGAGACTGAAAACTGGAGTGAGAGAAATGGAAGAGATAAGAGGGAGCGAGTGAAAGGGAACAAATCTGTTTCCATCTCAAGTTTCTCTCCATTCCCGAGTCTCGAGTCTTGATCCAGTGAAAAGAGTGACGGACAGCCCAAAACAGAGTCAACTCAAGTTACTCTTTTATCCTTTTTCCACTCCACTCTGAGATGCATGTTCAAAGACAGGATGAAGATGGAAGATGGAAGATGCGTGTGTAGTGTGTAGTGTGTAATTTGTAGGATGCGTAATGCGTAGCCGGAGACAGACAAGCAGACAGACCGCAGAAAAGACACATTTCGTCCTCCGAGTTCATGTCAGCAGATTCAGATAACTTTCCTCCACATTTCAACACAAAACTCAACTCCGATTTTTATCCACAGCGCCAAAATCAACTTGAGCGCTTGGAATTAAAATCTAAATGAAGGATCACATTTTGCAATCAAATGTATCAAAACTCCGAAATGTTCTTTTCCCCTTTCTTAATTAATTAATCAGCCGAGTCAAAAAAGAATGAGAATTCAAAAATAAATGTCTTGTGAAGACAAATTGAAATGAAAACGTAGTTTTGTTGAAAAGTTGGTGAGTGATGAGTAAATGAATACGAGTGGGCATTTCTACTGCACAGTTGATCAATATCAAATGTCTCGGGGTATTTCATTTCACACACGAAACAGGAATGAACAGAAAAGGATTTGAAATCGAGAAAATGTCTTGTGTTTGAGAATTATTTCGGGCGTCCAGACTCCAGACAATTGGAGACGAGGGACTGGATTCAAATCTCAATTCTCGTGTCATGTGAAACCAAAGAAAAAAAAGAAACCTTGTTTTCCCGTCTCTCCTTTTGACGCTCTCTTCGCTCTTCACTCTTCACTCTTCTATCTTGTCTCTTGTTTTTGTCTTTTGTCTCTTTTCCAGAAAGATGAACCGACCATAAAACTCTGCTCCTGCGTATCAATCAAATTCTATTTGTGTCCAAACTTACCTTTTCTTTTTGTCTTCTTCTGCTCACAGTCCACATTTCTTGTCTTTTTCATTCTATTTCTGTTTTCTGTCTTCTGTCCATCCTTAAACAAAATATGAAAAAGCCATGACTGATTATGAATTATGAATTTATGTCAAATAAATTCCATTATTCTGTTTCACATGCATTTGTTATTATGAAAAGTATTTTATGCCATGAATAATTTTGCAGGTGGAAGCAAAAAAACAAATTTACTCAATGAATCATCATTTTATTTGACTGTTTTTATTTTTTATTCATATTTGAAAATGGAAAAGAAGGAGACGGGAGTTGTGAACTCTGCAGAGGTTGACCTTGAGAAGAAACAAAAAAGTTGGTTTGAATTAGTGTAAAATATGTGCATTCCATTGACTTGATAATGAACAGAAAAAAAGTGGTCCCAGTTTTAAAGAGTTGTATTTTTGTTGAGTATTTACTTTGTTTTAATTATTTGATGAGAGTTTGAGGCTGTGCACATTTCATCCATTTCGTCTGCTTCATCTGTTTCGTAGTTGATGACAAAACGGAGTTGTGGAAGGGCGAAGAGGCGAATGGGCGAAGGGGGAGGCGGTGCATAAAATGGGAAGGAGGAAAAGAAGCGACAGTGGGCATATTTTATTCCTTTTATTTTATGGTC
The DNA here is from genome assembly GCA_019776565.1 of Sminthurinus signatus. Taxonomy (NCBI): domain Eukaryota; kingdom Metazoa; phylum Arthropoda; class Collembola; order Symphypleona; family Katiannidae; genus Sminthurinus; species Sminthurinus signatus. Next base: position 27,809 of record JABASP010000593.1, read on the forward strand.
TCACGCTCATTTGTTTCAATCAGCTCTTTTCTCTTCCTCTCTTTCCGCTTCTGGCTTCTGGCTTTTGACTTTACAATTTACAACACTTTTTGAAATTGAATGGAATTGAAAACTGAATGAAGGATTTTGATGTTGTGGCGGATGGCGCGTAAGGACTGAAAACAGGAGTTGTTTTCTTTTGGTTTGGCTTTTAGGTGACCTCGATGAATGATTATTGATTATGGACATGAGTAAATGCTCAAGTGTAGCCACAAAACCTTGTAGTACAAAATAATGCAATAATTACTGCGCTGTAGTCGGGGGATTTCATAGGTGTCGTGAGTGGAGAGTGAATTGGAAGGATTTCCGCTGTCAATTTGCAATACATCTCTTTTGTCTTTGGTTAAATATTAAATATTAAATGTTAAATGTGCTGTAGTTATTTTGTGGAGGAATGAAAAAGGAAAGATGCAGAGGAACGTGATGTTTTAAATGTTGAGTGTTCGTGAAATGGAATAAAGTGGCGAGATTACGAGAGACTCAAAACCCAAGACAATGGATCGAGTGAGTTTGTACATTCGAACACGAGTTTACATGTAAAACAGAGACAAAATCAGCGTCTTTTCAGTAGCTGTAACTTTGTTCCTGTTTCTCTCTCTCTGTTTGTTTGTTTATTGGTTGTTTGGTGGTTCATGTACAGTTTAGAATTTAGAGTTTAGAGTGTAGAATATGTAGAATGTGTTTGTGAGTGCGTGGGATCCGCGGAATCAGAACATGCGGAGTCATAATAATGAGCTCCATTATTATCCATTTTTTATCGCCACACCAAATCAACAGGAGCAACAACAACAACCAGAATCTGGAATGCTTAATAATCAACACGGAGAACAAAACCAGAAGCTGCTCATTTTGTCATACATTTTATCCAATTCCCTGTCCAATCAAATGCTGCTCTCTTCAAAATATAGACCCAAGTTTTGGAAAAGATCCTTTTGTTTTATTTTGGTTTTGGTTTGCTCACACCAGAAAATCCGTTGAAATGTTGGGATTGTTGATTGTTGCTGACACGTGGATAATAATTAATAATGATGGCTTCTGTTAGACATTTTGAAATGCGGAATGTAAAAATGGAAGCGATAGTACAAGATTTCAAAGGGGAAAGATGCTCATGAAAAGAGACGAGAGAGAAGACAGAAGATGGAAGAGAGAGAGGAGAAGATGCGGTGTTGAGGGGAAAGAACAAATGTAGTTTTTTGGATTGTCGACAGACACAAAAGAGAGAGAAGAGAGAGAGAAGAGAGGAAGTGAGTGGCGGTAGTTTGTATGTAAATATGAGTTCTTTGGGTGCGATATGGCTGTGTGTGTGTGAGTGTGGAGGATAATTCTCCTCCTTTCGGAAAATGCATATGCATAAGTTTTTCCCTTTCTCCGTTGTCTCTTAGAAATGAAATTGTGGAAAGGCTGGAGACTCGACTCGACGAAGGAGTTGCCTCTTTTCTATCATTTCCTCTGTCTGCTCTTTGGAGTTGTGGTGGGGAGAAGAAGCGACAGAGAGAAAGAGAAACTCATCTTGTTCTTCTTGTTCTTTACCCTTTTCCTTTTCCTTGTTTCCGTGTTTGTTTGAGTGTGTGAGCGAGTGACTCGATGATGATGATGTTGTGTGTGTGTGCGTGAGTGGGGATTAACATGCGCATGATCCTTGAATATTCATAGAACCCACTCGCATTTCCCGGGACTAACTACATTCTAAATTCTGGCCATTCAATGCAGTCTCTTCTCCTCTTCTTCTTTACTCCTCACCGCACAACAGACTCCATTTTTTATCTCCAAACTCAACACTCACTTATCAAACCTCTCAACTCCGACACAACAAATTCATTCCCATCTCAACATTCCACTCGCACCAACTCAACACAGGGAACACATGGCCAAAATCCAACACTCGCTTTGTTTTTGCACACTTTCTAGTTTCTAATTACTCTGAATTATGATCCCACCTCTAACAATCAAACCATCAGCTTACAATTGCAGTTTAGCACACACACTCAAAAATAGACAAGATTCTCTGGTCTTTTGGTCGTGGATTGCGAAGTCTGGTTGTGAAATGGAGAAGGCACAAACAACAAAGGAAATCCCATTCAACAACAACAAACAGAAACATTCGAATGATAATTGACAAATTAGCACTTGAACATCCAGAATCCAAACATGCTTTTTTAGCAGTTTTAGCAATTCAACTCTGCATTTACATTTTTTATGCCTCAGCTGACAAACAGAGAACAAACAGAAACAGAAACAAATGGAAATGGCCACCACAAAATCATTTCCACATTCTCATTTTCATAATTACTCTTGCTCAACTCAACACTCAAAATTCAATACTCAATATTCAACAGGAATAAATATTTAACAATTTCCATCTCTTTTACTTCAACTTTTATCTGTCCGTCTGAACAACCAAGAACAAGAAGAGCTACACCAAATTTCCCTTGAAATTTTATGAATTGTCAAGTTTGACCTGTCAAAACGCGCTAACAATGAAAAAGAACAGATTGAAAACAAAAATCAAAAACGATTCGAGTGAAATATGAAATTTCCCAAAAGTCCCACTGAACTGAACTGCACAATTTGAATTGAAAATGATTGTGGAATTGTACGGGGAATTCATCTGGGTAATTTTCCAGTTGAGCTCCTCACAATTGACAATGCGGATGATTTGATACAGTGACAATGGAAACTCCATTGTTAAACATTATTCCGTCAACTGCGCTGAGCTGTCTAATTGTTGGAGTGTGGAATTTGGAATCTGGTGTGAATTTTGAATGGGCGTACGCGACCTCCGTGACAGCAGAATCCACCTCCATCTTTTTTCCCTTCCTTCAACATTCAACATTCATTATTCATGTTTCGTGTTTCATGTTTCGTGTTTCATGTTGACTCCCGGAGTCTCTTTCACCTGGCCTTTTAACCCGAGGTCATCCCAACTCATTCACTCGGCTTCATTTCGGTTCATTGAAAAATGGAAATCAGCGGCGGCTCTCACAAATCCATTTCCAAAGAATACTTTGAACAGCGCATTTGACAAAAATACGTCAAATGAAGAGAAAAAATGGGAAATGTGACGGATTGAGAGTTGAATGGGTTTCTTGTTTTTCCTTTGTGTTTTGAGTCTGTGTCGTCCTCGTCCTCGTTAGAGTTGAGAATTTTAGTTGAGAGTGTTTCAAGTTGGTGGAAAGTTCAAGTTTTTTACAATTTGAGTTCAAGTTTCAACTAGAGAAAAAAAGAGTGGAAATGTTTGCTGAAGATGAGAATGCGGAGACTCAGACTTCCTGCTGATTCTCAACCGAATCGTCGGAGCTGGAATTTTGCCGGTGGTTCATGAGGAGCAGAAGAGAAGAGAAGAGTGGAGACTGAGCGAACCCCTCAAGTGCCTCTGATTCTGTGTGTTGTGTGAGTGTGTGAGCCGAAGGGGCACTTAAACAGAAATAGGACGGATACTTAAACACGATCCGTTGCACATAACAACTTTTTATATCAATATTGACACTCCACCATCAAAATTCACTTCTTTTTTCCTCTCTGTTTCTAGAGATGTCAGCAGGAAATTTCTTGGTCCTATTATTTATTCCCATTTTCCCCGTTTCCCCTTCTTCTCGCACTCATAATCCTCAGCTCACATCAAAACTCGACCAAAAACTACACTTTTTCTCTATTATTTATTTTCTAATGATGACAAATGACAAATGACGACCACAAAATCAAACGCAATTAACGAGAAATAAATGAAATGCGAATGTCATAATTAAATTTCCAGTTGTAAAAATGGAGGACATGTTTGATTGACGTGCTGGAGTTTGGAGTTTTTGGAGTACTTGATGCAGCGTGTTGGCTGTTGGCTGTTGAATTTGGACACGGAAGACTGACTCATGAAAAATGCTCGAGATAAATGTTTGGAGTGTAATTGCGTCATGAACTGGAATCAAGTCCAGTTAACAGGAATCCAAAAGGACTTGACTCTCCAATATTCATTTGTGCTTTAACACTCTTTCTTTTTCTTCTCTTTCTGCTTTCTGCTCCTTCCTCATTCAAAAGAGAACAGAGTGCACATGTGGATTCAACTTTTTTCACACTTTTAACAGCACAAAGAGTCATTTTCATTCCCATTTGTTCTCCTCTCTTTTTTCTCTTCTGTTCATCTGTCAGCGGATTCTCTTATTTAACCAAATGAGAGAAAATCCTCAAGTCTGGAGATGCAAAAGGAACAGAAAACTTGACTTTGACTCTGAGTTCACATCACATCACAGCTCCATTTTCCATTTTCAATCTCCAGTTCAATGTCAAAATTCTCAAGTGTGATTCAAGTGAATTCTTTTCAGATTTTCCTCAATGAAAAAGGAAAGGACGGAGTCGAATGTGAACACAAACGTTCATTGTTCATCAACAGATTTTGTCACATTTGAGCATTTGGTTTCGGTGGAAAATATCGGATAAAATCAAATGTGAGTAAAATTACAGCGAGCTTTTATTTTTGTGTTCAGGGTTTCACCAGAAATAATCTTGATGATTTTATGGTTACGATTCTTTAACTTAATTTATTTAAAAAACATGGTGATGAATTTCCATGTAAAATCCACCCCATTTTCCATTCCGAATTCTGAATGCTAATTGTAAATTGTAAATAAAAAGTGCGATCCGCCAGGATGGAAGGCATACTTTTGAATGTCCCTCTTTTGTGTGGGTTATGATAGCTACAAATTATGACTGGGTGTTGGAGTTGCACAAAGGTCTTTGTGAACCGTGTTTGTTGGAATGGAGAATGGAGAATAGTGAAGAGAGAATGGAGAATGTTGTGTGTTGTGGAGAGTGTAAAAGCAGCGAGACGAGACTAATACTTTGGAAATTTGTCATATGTGAATTGTTAATGAAATGTTAAGGTCAATTAAGTCCTTGGACAATGGAAATGCAACGACAATTGACAACTCGTAATAAATAATACAAATAATGGCAAAAGATACAGCGAACAGAGAAAACAGACTGGTTTGCTCTGGCTCAATCTACATCTGCTCACTTTTCCTGGTTCCAACACAACAGAACAGAACAGAGGAGTAAAAATAGTGTCCATCCTTTTCCTTTTCATTCCAACTGCACATTACAACTACACGTTAACGACACTCAGGACAGAAGAGAATGTCCTGAGGCTGGAAATAAAGTCCTCGTTTGTTCCTCGTCTTCCTCCTGGAGTCGCTAATCATCCACAATCCACACTTTCTCTCCGCTCTTTCCCAATTCTCCAGTCATAACTCGTATGATTTTGCATGATTTGGTGTGATTGGTTCCATCATCCGACTTTCAGCTTTCATCCCGCATTCTGCCCATGGTTAAGCATTAAACACTGGACAACATTTTACCCTCGCATATGGCACTTTTTCCCTCTCTCTTTCTGCTCCTCTGCCACTGCTCAGCACAACACAACACAATACAACACAACACAATATGTCCAATTCCAGTCCGAGCACATTCAAACGGCAGACGGAGACAAATGGTCGCACCGAACACTGAAATGAATCAACCCATGAAAAATCCATTCAACCTCCAGCACAGAGAAAAAGAGAGAGAAAAAAGAGAGGTGTAAAAGCCTGCGTCTGAAAATTCACACTTTGTGTGTGTCGGCTCCATTAGAAATTACAATTACAATTATCATGTACATGAAAGTGTCTTTCCTTTGTCCCTTCTGGATCCACACAAAAGTGCAGAGATTGTTCCGAGATAAGTGATTTCCTTGTCACCAAAATCCGATCTGTTGTTCGGGGGAGGTGAAAACCACAATTTGGATTTTCATTCAGTCCCAAATCCACGCACTTTTAATTCCAAATTCAAACACAACTTTATTTTCTTCTTTCATCACTCACACTCTCAACTCTCAACAACCACAAAACACAAAACACATGACAGAGAAATATTCGGAACCAGAAATCAGGAGTGAGTTGAGGATTTGCAGAAACGGGAAATATTCATAACATTTAAAAAGTTGAGGAATTTGCGAAATTCCAGAGTTGAGTCGAGGAAGAATGAAGGCGGAATGTAAATTGTGCAGAATCTGTGTTCTGTTGTGTGACTTGAGTCAGAGAGAGAGAGAGAGAGGACGGCTATTGAATATGGAACAGAGTTGGAAAGTGCATATGTGATTAATTTTGAGGTCGGATGCAGAAAAGGACAAAGAGAGAGAGGAAAAGAGAGAGATAATTTAATCCAACAAAATCCAAAACGAATAAATTTGAATAAGAAAATAGTTGTGGGCTGCTCGATCTGCATTTTCAATTCCACACTCCGCCGTCTCATTCTCCCTCATCTGCATTCTGCATTTTCCATTCCATTCCATCCTCTTTTCTCTGCAATCCATTCACACGCACAAAACTCCTGCGTGTACTCGGCATTCGCTATTCGCCGTTCGCGGTGTGACCATGCGTCGCAGAATGCATCAGGTTGTTTTCTCCTGTCCGGCCAAAACTTGACCTTTTCATCTCTTCTCAATTAGTTAACTTCGTTTCCCTGCAAATACATTTGTAATTCCCCCAAATACATTTCAATGAGACGCAGGATTTTAGTCCGTTGATCTTGCAGATGGATGAAATGATTGAGAATTGAGAATGGAGCATCAACTTTTGCCTCCTGCCCCAACAACGACTCTTTTGTGTGGGATTAGAGCTGCAGTGTGGAGTTTGCAAGTGCGATGGACCACGTGTAACAAAAATAGATCCGGATCTGCGTATCGCTCAAACTGCTCCGATCCCCACAACCCAAATATAAAAATAATACGACAGGCACTTTCTATTTCAGCGCTCTCCTCCCGATTCATTCAGAATCTGAAAAAACGGACAGAGTAAATCTCTATTGTCTTTTGTCTTTTGTCCCGTTCAATAACTTTCCCATGCTTTTTAAATCTCTGTGGAAAATCCAAATCCAAATCCAAATCCGAGTCAAGTTGAAATAATATAAATAAACCATCCTCATTTTCTCTCCCACACAAAATCAAATGTCTACATGGATTTTGAGATGCAAAGTTTAAAACGGTTTGATTTTGAAAGTGTGTCCATCAGAAAGTGTGACAGGATGTGGATGTGGACGTGGTGAGTGACAGAGAGAGAGAGAGAGAGAGAGAGAGTTGGACGGGGAATTGAGTTGTGCTGAGGGGAAGGGAATTTAAAGTACAAGTACAACAAAGTGACGGTAATTGAAGCCTTGAAACTGGGATTGAGGCGAGAGAGAGAGCGGCGGAGGAAGAAAGAGTGTAAATTGTAAATTGTAAAGTGGGCTATTTTCGGTCTCGTATGATTTTACAAATGGAATATGGCGCTCAAAATGAAATGAAATGACAAAGTGGAAAAGACAAGAGAGAAGAATAAAAGAGAAAACGGGTTCAAGTTGAGAATCGCTAACCAACCGCAGGAAAATCCAATAAAACGACTTAATAATACATTCATTTTTGGTTTGACGCGTCCTGGAAACTCGTGCCGTCGCCATCGCGGATCCCAATCCAAATCCAAATCCATGTTCATGAAACCTCCGTCCAAATGAAATGCATATTCCTTCATCATTTCAACTGGCACTGGAATTGGAAGAAGAAGAAGCAGAAGAAGGAAAAGAAGAGGAAATTCATAGATGAAGCCAACCCTTTTGTTCCCGCACAAAGGAAAAGCTCCACGCTTCGCTCTTAATCTCATTTTCACAACACATTCACTTGTCAATTCTCTCCCTTGTCTCTTTTACTCTCTCTCTTTTCTCTCTCTTTTCTCTGTCTCTTTTACTCTCTCTTTCTGCCCTCACGGGAATTTTCAAGTCTACACTTTTTTCTTCTCATTCCCCCATTTTTTCCCTCCTTTCCTCTTTTTTAGTTTTTGAATATTCCTACAAAATTTCCTCGTGGATTTTATCCAACTCCACTTTTTCCTCTTATTTTTATCTGAGATCTCATCTCATCATTTTCCTCCGGATCCCGCATCACCATCACCAAACACAAAATACAAAATATGAAATATGAAATATTCTACATGCTTGAGACTTGAGGTTCCTCCAAAATCCTCCTGCTGCACCAAATGTCAAATGTACCCAAAATACAAAATGAGACATGTGGAAAATATTGTGTGTTTTTGGTTGGAGTTTAGTTGAGAGGCGTTGGAGCGAGGAGTCAATTAGCGGAAGGGAAATTCTGTTCATTTTGGTGGGGAACTCGGAGTTGATTTGTGTTTTGTGGGGCTGATGAAGATCGGAGATTGGAGATAGAGCGGGAGAAATTAAATGGTAGAGTGAAACACACGGAAAACAGAGTTTTATCAGCCGCCGCATCTCCAATCTCGCACCATCATTTCCCATTCCCTTTCATATTCATCTTCCCGTTTTTTCCTTTGGACTTGTTCCGATCCGACGCGATCGTGACGAGATTGTCATTTCAAAGGAATTGGAATCCGAATTGGATTTGCAGAGTGGGAAAAGAAAAGTAAAATATCTCTTGTGTGTTGCCATGAGTCTCGTGCTGCTCCTCCCCCCTCCTCCTCCTCCTCCTCCTCTCATTCTGCACCCTTTTGTTTGGACCAAAACCACTCTGTTACTTTTTAAGCTAATTTTCAATTTCCACTTGTCCCATTTAAACACACCGCAGTCTCTCTGTTTCTGTCTCCAGTCGCTCGGTCCTCCTCCTGGCGCATTCTTGATGACGGCTGATAAAATAGATAAAAACAAAACAAAGTTGACTATCCATTATTCAGAATGTCAACACGACACTCGAAGTCTCCATTCTTTTCACTCTCCAGTTTTGAATATTCATGTTTGTAGAATAATCAGGACTGGTGATTTGTCAGGTGAAAGCGGCTGAATTTGTTGGTGGAGAGTGGAAGCACGAGATACAAAATAGGAAATACAAAATACATTTACATGACAGGATGAAGTTGAAGAGATGAAGATGCGTAGATTGGGATGGAGGGAATTGTGAAAGTGGGGAAAAGAAGAGGATAAAATAAAATATAGAGTCGAGTTATCGATCCAAAGGAAAGGAGAAGAGACAAGAAGAAGAGAAGAAGACAGTGCATTCGGATCCACATTTATATTCAGGTTGAGGATTGAGGTTGAGGAGTTGCTAAGATATGCATATGCATGACAATATCGATTCCGTGTCTCCACAATTCTCCACAATTCCGCATGTAAAATCCACACAGAGCAGAGGAAATGTACTCTCCAATTCAATTCCGCTCTCTCGAAAGCCACACACATTTTCAGTTGACTCTGAATCCTCCAGTCTGGAGTCTGCATGTCCTTCCCTTCTTCTCCTTCTTCTTCTCCTTCTTGTGCATACACAATACAAAGTACAAGAGGAAAGAGAAGGCATTGGGATTCAGACTGCACTTTATATGTAACATCTCTCACTCTCTCTTTCTCTCTCCATGGAAATAAATACGTCTGCTCTCTCTCTCTCTCTCTTTTTCTCTACTCTTCTCCCGAGTCTCCAACTTTTCTCCTGTAAAAAAAACATGCGGAATCTCCTCTGTCCATTTTATTTATTTATCCGCACAACTTTTCCCATTATTATCAACATGGGCAGAAAACTGCCGTTGGAATTGACCAAGTTATCGCAATCAGGAGGAGAATCAGCTGTCAATTAGCTCCGAGTTAATTGACCAAATTTGTGCACTCCTTTTGACATGTTCATCCAGTAGTTTAAATATATTTTGTCCACCTTCCCTTTCAGCCGAATTCTGAACCGCGGGATCAACGGCTCGGAAAATTGGGCAGACTGGGAACAAAGAGGAGCGAAGAGCGGAGAGTGAATAGAAAACGGACCAACTTGTTTTTCTATGGTAAATAAGCTCACTTGATTCTTGTTCAATGTTCAACTTGCAGTGTTCAATGTCTCTTGTCTCTCGTGCAAATAAATAAATAGTGAAAAGGGGGCAAAATAAAAAGGTGGTTTTTGTGCGAGTATCATGATATTTTTCGGGGCGGACAGCCCAAGAGAATAAAAGAGAATAAAAAGAGAAAAAGAGAAGAGGAGAGAAAAGAGAGATGATAATAAAATGTGGAGGTCCATCGGCGGATTCGTGTCCGTGTTTTGATACAGTATAAAGTGTCATGTGTTTGTGAATGAGAGTTGATCCGAGTGCGTGTGTGCGTGTGTGTGTGTGTGCGTGGATTGGGGTCACTTAGACAAAAAAGGGAACAATATTTTGAAATATAGAGTTGACACATGGATTTCACCCTTTTGTCTTTGTTCGCGTTGTTCGGATTGTGCTGTATTTTGTATTGTGCTGGCTGAAAAGCGGAGCCCCTGCCCGACTCCAAACAAAGGGATAAATCCGAAGGTTACTCTGGATTTTTACAATGGGACGAATCCGCTCCTCAATTCTCCCGCACCAACTCAACACAACACACAGAAACTCCACTAAATACACACACGGTCTTTTGGAAAAGTTAAATTCAGCTCTGCCTCATCATCATCTCTCATCTCTCTTCTCTCTCTTCTCTTCTGTGATCATCATGTCCCATCCGAATCTGAATCTGAATCCAAATCCAATAGAAAACAATAGGATTCTGTTGTAGGTTGTGCATTGTGCCTGTTCATGTATTTGTGTGTAGACGGTAGGAAATGATGCAGACGATTGACTCGGCGTAGTTTATGGCTTTTGCCTCCACACAATTGCATATGCATTCGCATGCACGGGGCAGAGTGATGATCCTCGGGTATTTATGCACGCATCGCATATCCACAATTCACAATTCACCCAGATGAGGAATGAAAAATGAGGACGAGGGTTAAATTCATCGCACACACGCTCGCTCCATCCCGATCCCGAATTCGCCAACCAGCTCATGTTGACTTTTTCAACTGTTTCGCTGTCCTTTTCCTTTTGTGTACAAATGTCACAGAATATCCGAATATTCGCCCCCTTTATTTTTATTATTATTATTATTATTTTTATTATGCATTAAAGAGAAAAATGTGGGGGAAATGAGTCGTTGTATATTGACGATATTGATGTGGATCGGCATTGCGGCGATGGAACTTTATGTCAATAATCAGGGGCGATCCCTTTCTCCTATGATTTATTGTCTCTCTCTCTTTGATTCTCCAATTCCTCTGTCAATCCCACTGAAACTGACTCCGTCAACTCCTATTCAAATGTTCTATTCTACCCATTTTTCTGTTTCTCTGTTTCTCTGTTTCCATCTCCAAAGTCCAATCACGCGGTTTTTGGATTTTAAATATCTCCACAAACACCAAACACCAACTGGATCATTCAGCATTCGTCATGAAATTTAAATCAAGTCAACTTCTCTTCTCTTTGTATGCACAGTTTTAATAGTACACCTCAATTTTTTCTGTACACTAAAAATCGTGTGGATTGGACTATGAAATTAATTGAAAATGTCCTCCCGCATCTCCAAATTCCACATGACGATGGTCAAGTTTAGAATTGAGAAGGCGCTGAATGACTTTAAACTTGGATATGAAAATGACCTGAATTTGCCACTGGTTTTGAGTGTAAATAATAATAGGATGTTGATTGGTTTTGGTGGATCATCTCGTGGCTAATTGATGATGGGAAATCAATCAGAATGTGAATGTTGCACAGTAGCGAAATGTTGCTGTTTGAATCTGTTTGGTGTGTGTGAAGAACTGGATGTTCTACATTCTGAGACTATAAAATGACTCTGCATTCGCTCTGCTCTTCTGTTCTTCTTTTCTTCTTTCCAAATCAAAGGATGCTCATTGATTCTCATTTTTATTCTGGTCGCAGCCTCTCTTTTCCTCTCTTCTCCTCTGTTTGTATCGGAATAAATCCACCTGATTTCATCTTGAGCAGAGTCGAGTCGAGTGATTCCATCACATTTCATGTTTGCTGTTTGCTGTTTGATGTTTGCTCTGACTATAGAAAATAAGAAATATGCAGAATAAAGAATAAAGAATAAGATAGCAGAAGCTGAGGATCGTTTACTGTCCAGCTGTCTCGATCTCGAGTCTCGAGTGGAAGAGAAAAGAGGCCTGCGGATAAATTATTATTCCTCCAATTTCAACCTCAAAACTCTTAGCTCAAAAGTCAATGGTTAATTAATCATTGAGGAATCTTTGTGGATTGTGGATCGAGAACTGAGACTACTGTGCACTCACTTTCGCCATGATTTAAAAAAATCCCAACGCTACTCTGTTATTAATTGCCAACTGAATGCAGATTGATTTGCATTCACAAGTCATTAGATTATTCTCGCGATGTCTCAAATCTCGCATCTCAAAGCCCAAAGCTCAGACAAATAGTCCGTCTTGTTCCAATTCACCAACAAATGTCCAACCAGCAACTTTAACCAACAAATCATTCACAACACACCAAACAACAAGACAACAATACAATACAAAAGAGAAGGAAAAGCTACGCAAATTCTCACAACCTGCAGATTATGCTGGCTCATTCTCGATCCTCAACACTCATTTCAATGTTCAATGTTCAATGCTCAATGCTCAATCTCCAATCTGTGATAATAATAATTGTTAATTGATAACTGATCAGTGAGATGTTGTAAGAAAAGTTCCTTGTGATCAAAAGACTCGAGACAAATCTCACATAAAAGATAAAAGTCTTTGGACTCTTGACTTTTGGCTTTTGGCACTGAGCAATTAGCAGGAATCCAACATTATTAGTCTTCATTCCATTCCCCACCAACACCAAACACATTTACCATTTACAAGTCCAACGGGACTAAAGACGAAGGATAAAAGACGAAAGAGGAAAAAGATAGGGGCATTTCAACATTCAACTTTGTCTCCGTCCACCTGAAAGACTGGGACGAAATAACAACAAAAGTAGGATTTCGCACTTTGTGCATTTGAATTTTGATAGGCCATAAAAATAATTTGTAATTTGTATTTGGTGGTTTGAGGATGTTTTTGCGTTGTGTTTTGTGGAGCGGGGACGCGAGACGGAGGCTCACTTGTCACTTGTCAGAGGAGAAACAAATAAAATTCAATAGTGGTTTTGCAGGGCATAAATAATCCTCATTTATTGCCCATAATATAAAACTCTGCTCAGCTCAGAGTTTAGACTTTAGAATCCCAATCCACACTTTTATACTGTAGTTTCGAGATTTGGATTTAGAGATTTGGATTTGGATTGTTGGTCGTTTGTAGTTTGTGGTTGTTGTGTGTTGTGTGTTAGAGTTGGAAGTTGGAGTTGGAGTTGGAAGGAGGTAAAAAAGTATGTGTGTGTGTTATAGTCTGTAATTAATATTTGAATCACAACTGGTTTTTTTCTCTTCTTCTTCTTCTTCGTCTTGTTGTGTTTATTCAAATTTCCAACTCGGCTCGGCTACCTGTATTGAGTTTGGTTTTTTCACGTCCATCTCGGAGGAGAATTGTATTTTATATTACCATTGGAATTGGATACACAAGGAGAAGATAGACTGCAGACGTATGCACCGAGTGCCCCGTGTACGCGCGAATATCAAAATCATCTCGGGGAAGAGAGAGAGAAAGAAAGAGAGAGGAGCTAATTTGCATTCTGTTTGTTAGTTACATTCACAGATTATCTATGCATACGTAAACAAGAGGAAGGGCCTATCGCATCATCCACTACAACTCTGAACAGAAGAAGAAGAAGAAGAAGAACTCACTCGCTCTGGAACCAACGGAACAGAAAACAGAAAACAGAAGCTACTTGTTACACACAAAGTGTAGTCCATCTCAAGTGCAGGCTGAACGCTGAACGCTGAACGCTGAACACGTATCATGAAATCAAAATGAACAAGGAGAAAAGCTGCTGAAAAAATGAAATGCCTTTTTATTTATCAGAGATGTGGAATCTCTCCATCTCCCGATAACACGATATCACAAATCCACTTGCATTTCTACTCAACAGTCATTAAATGGAGAAGAGAGAGAGAGAGAGAGAGATTTGTTCCTCCTTCTGCCTCACCGATACTAAAATATTCGACTCCAATTCCAGAGGAGAGCAACATTTGTTTGATTTCACCGAATTACGCAGCCTCTTATTTTGACTGGAATGAACTGAAACCAAATGAAATGAAATGATGAGGAGTGAAGGAGATTCAGATTCAGAACCACAACAAAAACCCAAACCAGATCAGTCTACACTTTTTATGCTTTTTGTGCATCTCTATGAAATCTCTCGTATTATATCATCATGAAGTAGATGCTCCATTTACATGCTAAACCAAAGTAAAGTTGAAGACTCAAGTGCTCAAGACACAAGACAAGAGGAGCGAAGTGAAGTGAAGGTTCCCAGTTGAGTTTCGACCCAGTTTTTATACAATTTTGATATGCCTCTGGATTCTCCGTTGCCACTGCGGCCATTATGTACACGCTCCACATTCCAAATTATATATTATTCATCTTCACTCACTCACTCACTTATAAACTTGTACGGAACTCAATCACCCAGCCAACAGCCAATAATCCTCCTCAATGCTCCAACAGAATCTCACAACCTCCACAAATTCCACGCATCGGATGACAATTCCCAACACAATTCTCAAGTCATGCAAAAGGAAAGGAACAACAACGAGTCATTTTTCCACAACAGACAAATGAGTCAGATCAAAATAAAACAAGAATTTTTTCCTACCTGTTTTTTCAAAGGGGGAAGTTTCCAGAGGCGATGCTCCAGAATCCAGAGTTGGAAAGGCCTCGTGGTGAAGGAATTCCTGGAGGAGGTCACCTGTTGTATTCCAAATCCTGTGGAGCAAAAGAAGAGCAAGAAAAAGAGATCATCTTTGTTCAGTTCCCTCCGAATTCTCAGCAACATGAACAAGGAAAAGAGGATGAAAAGAAGAAAAAGAGTCGGAATGTGCGGAATTCGAGGACATAAAAGTAGATATAAAAGCGGACAAGTGGAGTGGTCATTATTCAATCCTCGCACTATCAGCCGTCCGCCGTCGGATGAGGACGCCCGGGATATTTTATAACACCCTCTTTTCAGTTCCAGCACAATGGAACATTTCTTCTCCCCGGTCCAGCCAGAATCCAGAGTTTATGTGTTCTGCGGCTCAAGTTGGAAGGAATGGAAAGAGGATGAAGCCCACACAAAAGAACAAGCATTTTCCTCCCTTTTCCTCTCCCTTTTCTCTTTCTCCATCAGATCGTTTAGTGACTGCTGACCACCACCATTTCATTTTTATGTACTTCCACCGAACACTTGTTGTGGCCATTCTCCCAGCACCAGAAAAAAGGAAACCCATCCACACAATTTACCATTTAACACGATCACAACCCGAAACCAGGAGCGGACAACGGGCTTTCGTGGATGTTTATGGTCATCTTGATGAACTCCGGGTCATCTCGTCCCACTCTACAAATAGATAAACAAATGACATTCACTCCGTTTCACATCAGAAATTAGGAAGCAGGCACCGTGTCCTCTTTTTCTCCTCTCCAATTAATTAAGCTACTTACCCTTTCAAAAACAGTGCACTAATCACAACTCAGAATTCCTTACCAAAATTCATTCGCTCATTTACCTTGTTCTGGTTGACACTCGTTTTTCTTTTGATCCTGGCTGAATAATCTCCTTTTAATTCCTCATTCTTGAGTCCTGCTTCGTGTTCTGCTTGATTTTCCAGGCTTCTGTTTCCTAATTATTATCATTCACTCATTTCAAATGCACATATTTATACCTTTTTTTGTGGAAATTGTCAAGCAGTCTCTTTTATGCTTTTTCTTTACCCTCGCTCAAAGTCTAGAGTTTGAATGTTGTAAATGTTGTGAGTGTGTTATTCTGATTGTTATTATTGTTTTGCTTGACTTTTGACACGAGGAAGATAACATTTCAACGGTTTGAACTGTTCAAAATATTTCTACATGAAATAATCTCCCCGTTTCTAAACATTTTGACCCTTTGCTCAACTCTCGACTTGTCGTGGATTATTTAAAAGTGCCTTCTCTTCTCTTTTGTTGCAGCGGAATAAAACTCGTGCATCTTTTTTGATTTTGGTTTTGGGCTTTTTTCTCCTCCTCTTCTTTTTCTTCAGCTCATTGTTGTTTTGTTTCGTTGATCGGCTCAGGTTTTCTCCTCTTTCATCTGAATGGTTTGAGGCCAAAATGGAGTTGCTGTTATTATTATCATCATTATTATTATGACTGCGATATTGAAGATTGAAGATGCGAGGAAATTGAATAGTGCTCATCCTGATCTGACGATTCTCATGAAAAGTGTTTGGATTCAGTATTTAAAGTTGAGTCTGTGTGGAAAATGTAAATGGATGCGTACAATTATGAAAATTATGATCATGATGACGTTTGTATGGTTTTCTGCCTGATATTTCCCATTTCCTCGATATGCGATATTGTGCTCTTCATTCTTCATTCTGCATCCACTTTGCATAATAAATTATGATACAGTAAAAACTAATGTGACTCTTTTTCAACCACCAAAACAAAAAGAGCGAGACATATTTAAAAATGAGAATGTGTGGAAAGTGGAGGACTTTGTGCATTTCTCTTGTTGAGCTTTTACAATACAGATAAAAACTCTCATGTATTTTAATATTTTTCCGATTTCCAATGACCAACAGATTAGACATTTTGAGACAAGTGTTGTGTGGAAATATGTGGAGTTGTGGAGAAGATGAAGAGAATCTAATGAAAAGCCAATGAAAATCCCTATAATTACATAAATGAAAAAAGATAGAGGAAAGGATTTCACATGCTCGTCCTCGTCCTCATCATCATCATCATGTTCATCTCTTCTTCTTTTTCTTCTTCTTTTTCTCTTCTCCTCTGTTCTCTCGTGGTCTGGTCTGGTCAAAGGGTAAATGTAAGTGTACACCTGCGAGAATCCAGTTTTTTTGCCTCCAAGAAAAATATTTTTTCCCTCTCCTTTCCAACAAGAGTAGAAAATACAAAATACAAGATACAAAAGTTGAGCTGAAAAGAAAAGAGTGGAAAGAGAGAGAGTCGGAGTGAGAGCGAGAGTACAGAGAGGATTTTACATACAGACAACCACTACACAAAACAGAACAGTCCTCATTCTTTAATCTTTCTTATTTCTTATTTCTTACTCCTTCCATCCAAACACACAACCAAATATTCATTCTCTTCTCTCCTCTCTTTTCCACTATTCTCATCTTGTGTGCTGTGGAAACCAACCCTTTAACATTTTCTGTGATCCTCTAAGCTCAACTCAACTGAGCAGAGAGAAGAGAGCGAAGGAGTAATTCAAACTGTTTCTAGTTTCAGAACCGAAATTCAGAGTGGCTTCTTTGACTTTGCATGTCTCTAGACTTGAGCGTTAGTCTGTGTTGTGTTGTACGTGGGCAATGCATAATGTAATATAGCTTCAAAATGAATACAAGCGGAACCGTGTAACCTAAACTGCGTACAGTGCATCTTGTATATGTAGGAGACTGGAAGGCTGGAAGAGTGGAAGAGTGGAAGAATGGAAGAATGGAGGCTGGAGGATGAGACTGGAGAAGTGAGTGGACTTATCTGCACAGACAGGGTTTTATAGCTATAACGTATTATTGTTCCCGAGTGGATATCCCTTTTTTACTCCATTCTCCGCCACAGTCTCAGAAGGGACATTAAAAAAATTGTTTTTTTTCGCTTCCTACTTCCAACCATTTTTTCAGCATCCAGCTTTTTGAATCGCTCGCACACAAAACATGTACAACTTTATACAAAGTATACAATTCAGAATCTGCTACAATATGCTATCATTCATATCTTTTTTTATCCCGCTCCCTTCTCTCCCTTTTTACGTCCACTCATTCACTACCGACTTCTTTCTCCTTTACAACTCTCTCTCTCTCTCTCTTTTTCTCTCTCTGTCTTTGCACAGCTCCGAATTCTGAATCTGATACGAGGAAAATCTGAGGAAAAAACTACTTAACTTGTACATATTTAAAATAGAAAACAAGGTTCGCGTAATTGTGAACTGTGAACTGTGAGCAGTGGAAAGTAAAAAGTAAATGAGCGGACGAAAAGATGGAGCAATCAAGACTTTCTGGTTTCTCCTTTTCCTTCTTTTCCCACCACCTGAATTCCGATGCAAAATATTCTGTCATTTTTTACTCTTTACTTTGGTTCGTTTTATTTTATTTGATGGGAGCTGGAAAACCCGTGTTTGTCCATAAAGTAGAATCATGATGCTCATTCATTTCATTTCAACTCTGTTCAGTTCAGCTCAACTCATTCAAGAAAGAAAGATTGAATGGGCTTGAAGGACTGAGACTGTCTTAAATCATTAGGGTAAATTATGATTATGATTATTGGGATTATGATTATTGTTATTCTTATTATCACTAAACTTTGTTGCCTCTTCCATTATCTTCTTTATTGTTATTCCCAATGACTCTCTTCTCTTCTCCTTTTCCACCCAACAAAACTCTGAGTTCTTTTGACTCTCCACTCTGGATTCTTGAGCCATCAAGTTTTTTCCCAACTCAAATCACAACGTCGCAACCAGTTCTGTTTCTGTTTCTGATTCTGGTCCTGATTCTGGTTTGGTTTGGTGGACATGACTATTAAGCGGATTTTCGGCGGGGAATTCGTATTGGACTCTCAGTGTGACAACTGTTGATGTGGTTTTGGGTTTTGGAATGACCCGCGGAGCTTCTTTGATAAAAATCCAAGAGAATGATTCGAGTGCGGTGAAAATGAGGAGTTAATAACCATTCAATTCTCAAGTCTGAATTCTAATGGAGAATGAGACAAACTATTTATTAGCTCTGCTTCTTTCCCTCTGGTTTGCCCAGTCCAAATTCCAAATGCCATCGGCACTTATCGCAAGTATCATAATCATTCACAGAGTTTTAAACTGCACTCCTTTGACCGGACCTGAGACCTGAGACATGAGACCAACCTACAAAAATATACAGCCCACTAAACACTAAACACTAAATACTAGACATTAGACATTAGACATTAGATGGGAAACATTCTATGGATTTTGAAGAGAGGATAGTTGAAAATTCCCCCGCCTTAATTTCCCTGGCTCTTGGATAAATGAATATTCCATTTCATTCTTATGACTTTAACTTGTGAATGAAGGAGTGAAGGAGTGAATGAATAGACGAGTGAGCGGAGGAAGGAGCAGAGAGAGACGAGATTCCTGTGCTGCTCCTTGAAAACGAGATGCATGGACAATTGTCATATGAGAGTAGTGTCCCTAGCGGCCTTTTGGCAACAAAGGGCAAGATTTCGGCAAAATTTAGGCAGGATTTGGGCGCCAGATGGTCGCCGAAAAACCAGGCTTCGGCAACAAATGGGCAACTATTCGGCGCCCCAATAAT
>JABASP010000594.1:0-47042 GCA_019776565.1 Sminthurinus signatus
ATTTGAGGGAGCGACGAAGGTGCAACGTCGGAGCGACGTCGCACGGGGACTCACGCCGACTTACTTAGGTTCTTAAAAACACAGCGGTTTTCGACCGGTAATTTGGAAAACGGTTGCTCGCACGCTCATATCTATCTGCGATAGTCTTTACTAGGTTCATAGAAAATAAATAAAATGCCATTGATTTTACATTTTTAAAATGAATGACATTTTATATATTTTGTCACAAAATATCTTTGTTTTCTCCTCTGAATTTTACCAAAAGTTTTAAATAAGAAGTAGTAAAAACTATATGAAATTTTGAATACAAAAACACATGATGATAATGTGCTGAAAAATTACTAATTGTTATTATGCCCGATTTAAGATTTGGTCATGTTTTTGCTGTGTACAAACGGAGGTTAGTCGCCGCGGCAGCGCGAGTTCCGTGTAACACATGACAATTAACCTATGCTGGCAAAAGTAGTTATGTTGAATATGGCGGATCTTAGAATTGGCCATTTTGTCACAGATAGAATTAACCTGACTTTCCAAAAAAAACGTTGCATAAAAAGGGTGTTTTATATTAAGGACTCTTATAGAATAATATGGTGGATAAGGTGTGCTTTAGAGAGCGCCCCGGGCTCTTTCTATCTTCGATAGTCTATACTTGTATATGTGTATATATAATTAGTTTTTACTATTTAAGTATACGTACCCGGTATTCCTTTTCGTTGTCTTTTAAAATCACTCAAGTTATTAAACAAGTTAATACTTTTTACTTTTTGTCAGTTATTCAAATAAAATCTAAAATAAGTGTTAGCTTATTTTAACAAAAGACAAAAGACCACCACAATGACAGAAACTATTTAAATATTACAATAGCTACAGTATTTAAAAGATGAAGTTAAATTTCACTAAATATTTTCACTTTTATTGTATAATCTCAATTATTTAAAAAACAGTATTTTTTATTACTTTTATAAAATGTCTTATTTCTTATGCACACAAAAAAAACCTGTTCAAAATATCTACCGCCTGCAATTTCATAAATGTGTCCAGATTCTGGACTCCAGAATACACACACAAGACCAAATAGAATTTCATACAGGTGCGATAAAAAAGGAATATGAAAATTATAAACATAATATTATAAGTAAATAGTAAATGGATTAAAAATATTATTTACCTCACACCGGATGACCACCAGAACGAGTTAAAATTTTGTAATAAATATATATATCCAAATTTTTAAACACTAGAAACACACAAAACACGCTCACACACCCCAATCTCACTTAAATCTTAAATTATAATAACACACTGTAAAAACAGACTGAAAAGTTGAAACAGTCAACTTCAACTTACTTACGTACTTTACAAACTACAAATGCAAAGCTATAACTGAATTAATGTGAATGACAGAGAGAACTCAACTGAGAGCTGAGAGTCAAGTCTGAAGCTTTCTAATACAGTCCTGTACATTACAAATGGGGAAACTGCTTTTTTGTCTTAAGTAAGGTACATAATAAAATATCAGTTGAATTGCATTTTATATTTTATACTGTCCATATTGTATGTAAGTACATCTACCATCTACCTATATTGTTTTACTATAAAAAATGAGCAGTGCTCACTTTGAACTTTTTCACTGAAAAATTACAAAGCTTTGAGTCTTCTACATAAAAAAGGCTTTGAAAAAAAATCACTGATTAATCGATTTTTTTACGCTATTTCTAAACGTTTTTTTTTTGAAAATATGCATGAAAGTCCAGAATCTTGGATGTGAAAATTTTATTTTTTAATTTTATTTTGCGCATTTATATATTTATGTATATCTATATAAAAAGTTGAGAATGAAAAATGGTAGCCAAAAATCCACAATGGCGTTTCTCTACATTGAATGTAACTTGCGTCTAACCTGTACATTGGACTATGGCAGATTTTTTTAAATGCATGTATTATACACATATTACTACACACACATATGTAATTGACATTAAACTAACTAGACATTAAGCAGACAATCACATGAAAGTAACCATGCTAAAGTAACTACACGTTTTGTTTATGCTTATTTACTATGGATTATTCAATCAACATTCATACAGTAGTATACTTATACATACTAGGTATGCCTATACTTAGGTTTCATAAAAGTAGATGCTAGGTGCATGCATAATGCATACATGATATATATTATGCTAAAGTACTTACGTATATACATCACTGCACCACTTCACTTGTTGCACACGTGAGACTAAAAATGCACAAAGATATTTATATGCATGACTGTATTATTTAATAATATATGTACAAAACATTTTTTCGTGTTTTAAAGAATTCCTTAAAAGTAAAAAAAACACTGTACTAAATGTACTTTTCTAATTAGGATGCACTTTATGATTTCCTGGTATAAATAAGTAGCAGTTTAAAAACATGCACCACACACATATACACGTATTATACATTACATGCACATTGTACATGTTTGCATTGTTTAGACAAAGAAAAGTACTTTAGAACTTGAAAAGAATTTTTTTTAAACGGTTAAAACTTTTCACTTTAATTTTCAAACAAATAACTAAATCTAAAAAAAAAACAGAACATTTTGTAGATTGTAAATGTTATGCACATATAGTATCCATTATAATATTCATGGAATAAAATATTAAATCAATAAATCATTACATAATATATCATAACAGTACCACAGACATAATTAATTTTTAGAATAATATATTATTATATTAATTAAATACACACATGTGTATATTTTGACATTTCTTTGTTGTAAATATAATATATGTAGAACGACTAGAATTCCACTTTTGTTTGTTTGTATAGGTTTAACAGACACCGGGGAAAAGGTTAAATAATTATTGATAATTATTACTTTTAACCAAAACCGTACAATCAAAAATTATTATTGTTCTTTGAATGAAAAACAACAAAGAATTACACTATTATTATTATTCTTCTTTTTAAATAAAAGTACTTGAGAAGTAGATATTTGCTGAAAAATCAAATGTGCTATAATATATATATCTCACTCTGCGACCATTTGTATGAAAACGTATGATAATAATCTTAAATAAAAACGCATCCAGTAATATTTTGAATTAACAAATAAAAAGTATATAGAAGTAATACAAAATATTCATATAACAATATGTATATCACTCAACAATTATAATACATGACACATGTCATTTCCTCATATATATATATTTGCAAAGACAATAATAAAAGACAAAACTATTTAATTTAATTAATAAAAAAAAACTAACTAATTCATTGTTATTATTATCATCATTATTTCTTAGTAGTAATAACTTGGAGGAGCTGGACTATAACTTTGTTGAGGTTGATAATAACTAGGTTGAGGTGGTGGAGAATAAACTTGGGGTGAGTAAACTGGAGGTTGATAATCATACATAGGAGTTGAATAATCTGGAGACTGATAATCATATGAAGGTGGTGGTGGAGGTGGAGCTTGATATTTGGAACATTGACTTGCTGGAGTATGAATAACATTAAGGACCCATGGTAAAATTTCCTCAATTGGAGTCACTTGTAATTTATTGGATTCATAAGAATCCGATGAACATGTTGTGGGATATTGAACAATTCCAAACACAGCAAATCGACGATATTCTTCATTATGTGCTTCAGCTGGATTAATTTGATAGGATGAATCACTGTATGAAGCAGCGGGTGGAGTATAGGCAGGAGGAGGAGGTGGAGGTGGTGGACTATAAGATTCATATTGAGCAGGAGGAGGAGGACTGTAAGATTGATATTGAGGTGGGGGTGAAGGTGTATAGTAGTAATTTGCTTCTCTTCGATATCTTGGAGATTGATTGTATGAAGGTTGTGCTGGAGGAGAATATGGTTGTTGTTGTTGTTGATAAGTAGGTGGAGGAGAATATTGCTGTTGTTGATAAGTAGGTGGTGGAGAGTATTGTTGTTGTTGATAAGTTGGTGGTGGAGAATATTGCTGTTGTTGGTAGGGTGGAGGACTGTAAACTGGTGGTGGATTAGAGTACTCTGGTACATAGTTTTCATATCCTTTTCCATTATCCTCATCCTCATATCTGCCTGGAACTTTACACATAATAGCTGATCCAACATCCGCCTAAAATATTTCATACAAAATAGAAAGAGAATGGAAAAAAGTATTAGAATTCGTTTCAAGTATCTCAAGATAAGATAAGAATACAATGTGTTTCTATATGTACGCATGTATAAATATTTTATATGCATCATATATGATACTATGCATGTATTTCCTTTTTGGTTTATGCATAAGTAAATAAATACACAAATTTAGATAAATGAACAACTCATTTGCAAAAGTACATAGTAAAGAAAAAAATAAAATGTAAATAATATACTCTTCCTTATTCGATTTCTAGGTCAGTTATCAATATATATGATAGTTATTCAAACAACGATAGAAAAAAGTAAAAGTAATGCAAGTAACTGTATAACATGCATAAGAACTATACATACTATGTACACAAGATAAGAAAAGAAAATTCAACTTACACGACAAGTATCAAAAGAATAATCAGCTTCCCATTTTTCATAAAGATCCTTCTTTGATTCTGGTGCACTAGTGTACGTAGGAGGTGGATTATATCCATACATTGGTGGTGGAGGTGGAGGTGGTTGATATTCCTCTTCATAAACCTTGTGTACTTTTGCCCTTCTTGGTGTTAAACTATTCTCCGAGTATGACTCATAAGAGTAAGCTGGAACGTATTTGGTATAAGTTTGTGGAGGATTGTATGGTGGGGGAGCATAATTGTATCCATATGATGGAGGAGGAGGAGGAGATGGTACAGTGTACGTCTCAGTCCTATAAGTAGTAGTTTCCGTTTGGTACTAAAATTATGAAATAATAAATAAAACAGTCAACTTTAAGCAAATAAGAATGAAAAATAAACTTCAAATAAAAAATAAAAAATTCTACAAATTTCTAGTTCCTAAATCTCATTTTAAATTATATCAGGAATAAAATTTAAAAAATCCTGCATAATTACCTTAATTTCAGCTGATGGTGAATAAGAATAACCAACAACCCAGCATTCCAAATCTTGTGATGAACCTTCTTTATTTACAGGTGTTTTATCATTGTCAGGACTGGGCATAGATTTTCCATAACTAGTATAGTATTCCTTAAGATACTCTTTAGAACGATAATAGAATTCAGGAAGGCAAATCGGCTCCACTTGAGGGTATGAATCCATATCAACAGCTTCATTCAATTCAAGAATAATTGCATCATAGACATCATCATCATTATCAGCTTGATAATACTGTTGTTGTGGAGGATAGCTATATTGATTTCCTTTTCCATATTCAGGTACTGGTTCATTTTGTAAAAGAAAAGAAAAGAAAGAAAAAACAAGTCAAATATAGAAAATATATCATTAAGTATTCATCGTATTTGAATTAGCATAATCTAACTAAAGTTTATATTCCAAATTCAAATGCATATACTACAATATATAGATGTACATTGTACGTATTACATATTATGCATAGTATTTGCAATTTATTTGCAATGTTTAACAAGGAGATAAAGAGATAAAAAGTATAACTATTCGACAAAAAAATAAACTCAATATTATATTATTATATACCTGAATAATAGAAATGCTTCTTGCACACAGGAATTTCATAATTCTTGTAAACTTCCAAGTAGTTACGATCAGTTTGAATATCATAATCTCCAACACGAACCACAATATCATCAGCATTCAAACCACTAACACAATTTCCAGCAGTTAGAACATGACGAGGAGTAATTAAAACACCGGAGCATTTGTATACTTGATAAGTATCAAGAACGGCAACAACCCATGGATATTCTCCAAAAGTAGTTTCATCTTTAGGTAGTCCATGTCTATGAACTACTGGTTGAACTCCACAACGTCTCGTATTGTTTGCTTCACGAAACTAATTTATTTAAAAAGGAAAAGAAATGTATAAAATATATAATATTATGAAATATGAATGAAATAATAGTTTAAAAGTATTCATTTGCATAAAAAAAAAAGAAAAAAAAATCTATACTAAAACCTAAAATTGAAATCTTTTACTACAATAATAATTTTCATAAGACTAAAATAAAACCAAAATTTTAAAAGGAAAATAATTATTATGATTAAAAATTAAAATACTTACATCCACATTTGTCTCTTCAGTTTCATAATAAACTGGAGGAGGACTGTAAACTGGTGGTGGAGTGTAAACTGGCGGTGGGCTGTAAACTGGTGGCGGATTGTAAGTTGGTTGAGGACTATAATAAGAACTCGGTGCTATTCCATAGTTATAATCTCCAAAGGTCGCAGGGAGACACATTGAAAACAAGAGCAAGCTACCTAACAACGTCATTTTGAACTCTGAAAAAATGAAGAAACAAGAAAAAAATATTATGAGTATACACAGTCACAAATATTCAATTTCACTGCCACTATTTTCTTATAAAAATAAAACACTCTCGAGGAAAATATTTCAAAATAATAAAAAATTTAATTAAATAAAACTACAATAATTATTATGAATTTCAAAAAAGCAAAACAAAATAACAGTATTTAAACATTTTAATACTCTTTTCTAATATTTTTTTTAAAAAACAAAACTAATAAAAAACACAAAAAGGAAATTAATATTGAAAGAGTAAAATTATTTTCACTGAAAAACTTACCCATTGCTGAGCAGCGTCGTTTGCTGATGGAATCCAATGAGTGTCTGGAAACTTAAAGCCGAATAAGCCTCTCTACTGTTTTAACTTTTGGCTATTTTTTTTTCATCCCAAGAAGAAAAAAATCTATCTCTCTCCTAACTTTTTTTTTCGTCATTTGCATTTGAATGTAAAATCACAATTATTCTTATGAAAATTCTGTAGATTGTATAAGTCTCATTTGCTTACTTATTTATATAGTTCATACACGTGCTATACATATAGTCATCAACATAAATATGGAAAGATAAAACTCATTTGACTTTGACATATTATACATACCTATACATGTATATATATGAATTCTTTTTCTCGGTTTGCTTTCAAAGTTAGTTGATGTATATATGTATACTTAATACGTAATATATGTATACTGTATACATATAGGTACACAACAATTTATATGGACGAAGAAGAAAGGTAGTTTTGTAATTTAGATAAGGCGTTTTTACAATGTACAGTCGAGTTTAGTTTAGAGACAGTGAGAGAAAGAGTGTAAATACTTTAAATATAGTAGATTCATTTCATTTCTTTGATTAGCAAATTAAGGATTATATAATTTACATTAAAATTCACAGTATAGTATAGTATATATAATATTATAATGTATATATTCAGAAGGATCACATAGTTTTGAAAACAAAAATGCAAAAAAATACACAATCATAAAAAATCGATGGTTTACATAACACAATTATAATATGATATAAGATATAATGTAATGTAGTGTAATGTTTTCATTGTACATACATACATTTTATAGGGATGATTATCCATAATCCATATGTATTATGTATATTATATTTACGAATATTTATATCTATTTTTTCTTTGTTTCGTTACTGACTTTGACCATTTTCTGACCCCTGAGAGGCTATTATATGAATCCAATTTTGTCGATTTACTTGAACTCCATATAGTAATGGTGATAGATTAGGAGATAAACGGGCGAATGACTGTAAAACCACAAATGCAAAAAGATATTAGATATGCGTCATCGTCAATGTTCTAACTAATCTCACTACAATAACTATATAATTTATAATTATAAGAAATTTGTGAGCTGTGAATATTCTGTAGAGAGAAAAAAAGAAGAGAAAATTATACCTCATATACAGGCTGACAAATGGAATCTATGAAAGCTACTTGCATAGTTGGCAATTGGTCCTTTTTCTCTCGATTCATCATGTCCTGTGTAACAAAAAATAAACACATTATTGTATAACTACAGAGAGTCTCATCGTGCTGTAGATTATGTATAAACCAATAGATTTAAATAAGGTATAAAAAAAAGACTTGAGGTAAAGAAGAGTCCAAAGGAAAAGGTTGAAACATATAAATTCCTTGTCTTTATAATAATTTGAATATGGATATTGGATAAGGATAATATAAACCACTTACAATTGGAATGATATTCAACTTCTCCCTTTCCATATCACCTTGCTCAAAGAATTCACTCGCAACTAGTTCCGCAACCTGAAAAATTCCAGTGCATATAATATACATAATATGTTGTATTTAAGTATCGTCATAATATTATTATCAAGTTTCTTCTACATAATAAGGAAATGAATAATATTCAGTAAAATTCCAAAGCCTAAAATATAAAATTAAAAAGGTTGAAAATTATTGAAAAGTTTCAGTTTTTTACCCGTTTTTCAACATCCCAAGGTTTTGTTATGGCTGCGAGGTCACACGCAGTCATAAGCATCCCCCGTAATAAGTCTCGATGATCATCTCGAGCCCAATTATAAGACTGAGCATCGATTAATTCCATAAATGCCCCTCGATTCCTGCTCAATATAATGTACAACCATCGTCATCGTCATCAAAAGTATAGTAAAACATAACTTTATAATATTTTACAACTATTTCTATAATCTATAATATATGTACAGCATTAGTAAAATGTGGGTTGTGGGTCTAGTATAATTTACAGTATAATTGCCAAATAATGCAGTATTATTATAGTCTCTTTTCAAAATTTTATGGTTAGTTGACGAATTTAAGGTACAATACAAAATACAATACAAAAAAGTCGAATTCTCTTCATTTCAGTGAATCTATTGAAAACTGTGTTCCATAGTCAGCATTGTTATTATTATTATAGTTCTTTCTATACATGATACTGCCATACTTCCTTCTTACAGAATGGAAGAAATCATTATTTTTAACAAAAGGATGGTCAGATTGAAAACTTAAAGTCATTGGGCCCATGTATTACAGTCTGTAATGATATTGGAAAATGTTTTGTCCCTGCACAAATGTACAACATGTTTGTATATGTGTATGTATACTTTTGCATTTGGACTGCTATGTGAAGGATTGAAAGAACTGAACTGTAAAGAAATAATGAAAATCCGATCATAATAGTAAGAAGATATTATGACGTACAAAAAAAGCAGAATACAAATTCCATCCACATAGTCTTAAAATTCTAAATGTCAAAAGTATAAGGTACATTCTTCAGGAAATTCTGCTAAAAACATTCTCACAACACAAAACACAAGACTTTTTGGTACCCTCTACAATTTGATTCTATCATCATATCATCCTTTTATACAGAATACATGTACATATATATTTGTTCAAGCCCATACCAAAGCTCAATAATTTCTACTTAATTAATTCAAAGTGTATATAGGAAAAAAGAGAGGAAAACTATATGCAATCAATTAAAAACAGAATTACCTAAAATAAACTGCGAGATCCGTAGCTAATATGGACTCTTCAAGAACTTTGAGTACCCTTGAATATTCATCCGGAGACAAATGTGATAGTATTTGATTACCCTGTTGAAAGGAGAAACAACAATAGTTTATAGTATAATATCATGAAGATCTTTTCATGAAAAACACTACACTTATTCTATTCATTTATGATGGAAATTATCGACATATTACATTTATAGAGATTCATCCATAAAAATGTTACTTTATGATTTTTCTTCAGTAAAATACAATAACATAGCATAAATTGTAAATATCAATAATATCTAGAGAAAGTCTACTTACTTCACTATTTAAAATCATTAGACACTGATCCAAGTGATGCCTTTCCATGGTGGATGTTGAATAGAGTTGAGCTAAAGCTGACGATGCCTTGATTTGAAATGAATTATTTGTTCCCCTATGATCCAAGTCGTGGCATCTGTATAAAATGAAGTAACATATCAAAATGAATAAATTGCTCAAATAATTTTTTTTGTTTTATACTTCATACTTTTTTCAATTTCACTTTTGCAAAATAAAGCAGTGCATACATACGTGTGTGCATAAATTCTAAATTCTAAATAATGGTGGATTTACCAAATGATGAGAAATATAATATAACAATACAAAAGGTGTAATACATAACTTGAAGGGAAAGTAGAAATAAGATTTATATGAAAAAAGGATAGTTTTTTTCAATATAAAGAATTAAAATAGAATACAAAATATAATTCAACAAAGCCATATAATATAATATAATATAGTTGTTTTGCTGTATACTTTAAAGAGAGCTAAAGTAGTGCTAGTGTTTAAACAACTCACAAACACGCTATTAACAGTCCGAGGCATTCCATGTCTCCCAAAATTTGCCAGTATCCAGTACTCTATCAGAAAACCAAGAAAGTTTCTCATAAAAAAATGAGTACTATGTACTCTTATTTACGATTAGTGCATAGTACGTATAAATACATTGTGAACTGTGAGTTGTTGAATTTCTCAAAAATAAAAAGTATAAGAAAGAATTGTGAAAGAAATTATACATGAAATATTGCGTCTTAGTAATCAAGTAGTAACACAAAACTACATATATATAATATTTACAAAGTAATAAAATAAAGTAAAATAATGTGTAGTAATAAATGGACAGGAAAGTGGAAGTCTCAATAAATCATCATCATTTCCAAAAGATAAAAATGATAAATCAAAGAGAAAACAAGTCTAGTAATATGTGTGTTATATATATTATGTGCTGAAAATAATCCATGTCCTTTATTTATCCGATTTCATTTTACTTTTCTAAATGCAGCAAGATTGTTAGTAAGAAATTGTAGCATATAAATCCTAAACTTACCGTTAACATGGCAAACATCATTTGAGCTACATTAAACGCATGGCCTAAAATTATGTATATAGAAAACATAGTCAGTTTCATATTATTTAAGTAAGACTTGAATCATTATGAATTATGACAGCAGAGAAAAGCAACTGTAAAAGTGTCTAAAAAGAAAATTGAAAAAGTTGTCAAATGTTTTATACTTACGCCAATTATGATATATCACCTGAAAATTAAAGATAAAACAATAATTAATAATTAGAACACATTTTTATTACTTGGTTATAGTTTACTGTTATGCATGAAGAAAATAAATGTACTAAATAAATTCATAAAACATTCTTATTAGCAACTTGACACTTACTTTTCTATAATTTTTCTTGACACTCAAAAGCCATCTGCAAAGGACTTCATATTCTATATGGAAACGTTTAACTAGATCCAAATCCAGGAACATTCTCAAACAAGCCTACAGTTTGTTATCACACAGAACAAGAGTTGGATCATAATTAAATACACAACTTATTGAGTAAAGAGCTTTTACTTTTAATAAAAATCTGTGTTGAGGAAACAAATACTTTTTTCATACTTTGTAGGTATCATCATCATTCATAAGATTGTCATCAAAATCAAAAGCGTGAAGACGGAAATGTTGAGCAGAAGGAACACAGGAATCCTGTTTTTCAAAATTTAATAATAATATTAGTGAAATACTGTAAAATAATAATGGTATTGACTTAAGAGAAAATCTCAGATTGAGGTTACTTGGATCATTATAAAATGTGTGTATCAATATATATTATGTACATGTATTACATCGTGGTTCAATATTGATTTTTGTCAAAAAAAAGGATTACAGAGTTGAATGTTTGTCCAAACTAAATACTAAATACTAAATCTCATAATAAAACTGTTGACCTTTCTGTTTTACTTCCACGTGCCGTATTTATGAAACCAAGGTGTAAAAGTTTATTGTGACATTTTATAAAATAATCACTGCTTTTTGCTCCACCATTTCAACTATCTACTTATACTCCTTCGACTTTGTACTTTTCACAACAACAATTCCATTACTTACTGTCTCCCATCTACTGTAAACTTATTGTGAGAGTATTATCAACTGTTTTTATTACAACAGCTTAAGGAAACTCTAAACTAAAAACGCGACATCGAAAGAAAAGCACGAGATGTAAACACACGAGTGAAGTATCTAAATAAGTGCAAATGTGTGTGTGTATGAGTGTATGTGTAAGTGTATGTGTGAAAGCAAGAGAAAGTTTATATCACTCACCCGAAGAACGATAGCCTCTTCAAGTGGTGCAGTTGCATGGTAGCTCAGAACTTCAAGCGTCACTTTCTGTTTCGCCATGGCTATAATAGCTTTTTCATACCTGTCCCACATTAGAAAAAAAAAACCCTCATAAATTTTCATTTTAACATAACATAACACGAGCCTTTAATAAAAATAAAAAAGAGCACAAAAGAGTAGAGAAATAAACAATAGTATAAATACAGAATACAGAAGACCGAAAAACCAAGATACTATTTACTAAAATACAAATACATAAACACATACATAATGCATACTATTATTTTTACTACAGCAGTGGGGCCTTTTTATACTTTGTACTTTCTTTTGTATTTTGTACAGTGGGAAAATAGAAACTGTTAAAGGTAAAAAGCTAAAAAAAAAACAAAACAAAACAAAACAACTAAGAACTAAACATGCAGACACACACTGATAGAATTCCCAAAGCCATATTTAACCAACCAAACACACCCCAGAACAAGAACAAGAAAAAGATAACTGACACAACAAGAAATTACATGACACATTACATTAGGACACAACATTCTCTCATTGTACATTGTACATACTTTCAACTTCTACTTCTACTGTCATTTTGTCATTTCTTATAATACTTTACTTTATACGATGATATAAAACATAGAAGCGACTCAAAAAAAGCACAAAAATGAAATTAAATAAAAACAAAAGGACTGAGAGAACTGAGAGCTGAGAAAACAGAACACATATTTCTACATGTATAACTTGTCCATTGCTATTATTCGTCCAGCATTTTTATCAAAACTAGATATGAATTTGAAAAGGGAATTGCCAAGAGCCAAGAGGTAAAAAATTCTTTAAAGACACAAAAGCCATCACAATTTCTTTCTCTACTTTCTACTGCCATCATACAACATACAAACTACATTATACATTAGTAATTTATTATTATTTAAAGGAATGAAAGAAAGTTTACATTCTAGTGTTATGGATTCCCATGCCACAAAAGATGGAAAATGCCTCAACAAAATTCTCATCACTCGTGGAAAACGGCTGTCCATCCAATTTGTTGATTAACTGTTAAAAGTTAAAAGAAAAGAAAAGAATTAAAGTTCAGAAATTGAAAAAGTTGGATGATGATGGTGCACTTTTTTATATTCTATATTCTACACATAGTAAACATAATTAATAGTGAATACATATAGTACATAGTACATGGTGTTTTTTAACCTTTACCCTTTAGGATAAAAAGGAAATTAGCATTTAAAGAAAATAATCAATAATGACATTTATCATACTGTCCACTTACTTGGATTACCCCTATAATTTGTCCATTTGCATTTTTAATTGGCATACACAAGATACTTCGATGACGAAATTCTGTATTACGATCCACAGACGGATCAAATCGAGAGTCTTCATATACATTTGGCACATTCACCGTCTACATATATACACACACAAACATAAATCACGTTACACCTCATATGAATAAATACCCTGTATGTTCAATGTCCAATGTCCAATGCACATGGATAATGGATAGTTTCATAGTTTGAGAGTTTGGCTTGGAACTTGGAATTTTCATACAAAAACACATCATTCTAAAAACAGATGGATCCATTTACTCATCTTATTAAAATTCCCTCGTGTACATTACAACTTACAACATGAATCTTTCATCCCTATTCCGAGTGATTAATTTATCCATACAGATACACATATAAATGTATAAGCTAAAGCTTTTTATATATCATCTGTTCAGTTCTGTTATCGGTTATACGTTATACGTTTTAGTGGTACATTATAATAATAATACTATGAACTATGGACTAACGTGAGGAAATTCAATTTGGTCATTTCATCAAATTATCTTAATCGATTACATCAATCCATACTCCAAAGCTTATCTATCTAAATAGTGCTAGGAATAATGTGTAATTTGTAATGTATGTAAAATATTATGGAAGAGACAGAACGACGAGTTGGTCCGTTAATACATTACAAATTAGGCATGTTATAATAAAGACAGAGTGTGTACAATGAACATTGTACATTTGGATTTTGACCAGAGATGTATTTAAAATCTATATAATTGTAGAAGGATGACTATAAAGAAAGTACGGATAATCAAATTTGATGAGACTCACCTCACCCATCGTCGCTGCGTATCCCGTGATGCCCACATTAATTGGGAATCTCCCTTCAAATGGACTACTGCGGTAGTCAGCATTGGAATCTAGTTAACCAAATTCGGAACAGAGATTGAAATTCAATTACACCATGTACATCATGTAACATATTTATCCTGTTTTATTACTACTACACTACATTAGAGTTTTATTACTCACGTGCAAAGCACAAATGAATTTTGATAACAAATTA
This sequence comes from Sminthurinus signatus, assembly GCA_019776565.1. NCBI lineage: Eukaryota > Metazoa > Arthropoda > Collembola > Symphypleona > Katiannidae > Sminthurinus > Sminthurinus signatus. Next base: position 14,451 of record JABASP010000594.1, read on the forward strand.
TTTGTGATCAAAACTCGTAAAATTTACTATCAATAATTATTATCAATTCATGACACAATAATATTATTACAATTAATAAAAAGATGAGTAAAAGAGAAGATATAGTACCTTCACTCAAGTCCTTGGATTCTAGATCAAATACTCTGCTAAAAGTCCCTTTACTTTGATCATGTACTAGCAACACCTGAAAAACCATAAGCCATAAAAACATTTGACCATGTACATTTGTATTCTTTAAAAAAGAACCAGAAACTAGAAACCAGAGCAAAGAACAAACCGAGATAAACGTGGCCCTTGCATACAAAATTTTTACTGTACTCTAGACTCCATACTCCACTTTCCATTTCACGAAAAAGACATACATCACAACAAAATTGTTTTGCTGTCACAATAAAAGTTTTTTTTTTTTCATACTACAAGTTACAAGTTATACGACCTAAAAACTATTTTTTATTTTTTATAAAACAAGGAGCAACTCCTCACTACTTACTAAGTTACTACTTACTATACGAAACACGTAATAGTAAGAAATAGGAAGAGCAAAAGATGAAAAAATATATATCTATAGAAATAATAGCAGAGACAGATCGATGATGCTCGTAGTTCTTAAAGTAAAAAACTTTTTGGGGGGAATGCACAATGTACATGTAAATGAAGCGGATCAAAAGTTTTCGAGTTAGAAATTCTCCTACGGCCCTCTCCTGCGCCTCGTGTTTCGTGTCTCTTGTCTCTGTTTTGCTCTGCTCTGGTTTCACACAAACCCTATGGATTAGTCAAAGTCCAAGATTCCAACTTCCCCAAATATCAGATACCAAACACCCAATGCCCTTCCAATGCCCAACATCATACGATACCAAGTCAAAAGTAAGTAAATGAGATGAACTTTCAAATCACAGTCTCGTAATTTAATATTAAATTGTATCCGTATACAATATACAAGTTTAATAAGATTAGAGTTTACAAGTTAACACGAAACACGAGGCATGGAGCATGGAACACGGAGGTAGAAGGTATGTAGATGAAAGTTAAGTAAGAAACTTGAACTTGTAACTTGATTAAAACTGTGAACAAGAATATTTCTCAGAAAAATATGAATTGTTAGACCAAACAAAAATACCCTACATCAAGACATAAAATACAGATACATTTGTACATACGTAATACTTACTATGCACATGTTTTTTGATAATATATTACATGTATTACATGAATATGAATAATGAACACAGTAAAAACATTAGCAAAACATCGACAAAAAAAGAGTACAAACCTGAGCTCGTTGACAGTTCATCAATGATAGCGTATGAGTGAGTATTCGGTAAACCATATGTTCTGTAAAATAAAAGAAAAAAAGAGACGATTCATATAGGAATTACCAAAGAATTTCTCCATCAATGAAAGTGGAATTTTTCATACCATCAAAAATCAAAAATATCATAGAAAAAAAACCGACACTAACCTATTGTACTTTGTTCTTCAAATATCATACGAGCAAGGTCCAATAATACCTTTTTTTTTAGAAAAAAACAAACAACACAAATATATAATGTTACAAGTTTTCCTGTACATGTGTATGAAAACAAATGATAATTTATCCATGATCCATGATCCACGATACATGATGTGTACTTTGAAACTACACATGTTTTCCGACAAAACTGTGTAAAACTCATCAGGAAGCTTAGAGGAGTTTATCGTTATCAAGAGCATAATATTAATAATAATGATAATGTTAATAAGGCTGCGGCTGTCCGCTCTCGTTTAATCATCAATCATCTAAAAGCCTTGTGTTGTCATCAAGATCAAGCTCCATTTACATAGAAATTCAAAAAAAAAGTAGAGAACTTGTAACTACAACACACAGGCAGAGTAAAAAAACAGAGAGAGAGAGAGAGAGAGAGAGAGAGAGAGACATCCTAACGCCGTGTGTCTTGTGTCTACGTTCAACGTTCTATGGTCTATGGTGATATATTCATTTATCGATTAGTTTTAGTTTTCTACAAACTTATGTTGTCTTCCTACTCCTTACCACTTACTACTTACTACACAACATATTATAATAATATAGTAAATAGTAACTATACATAGATTATGTATTATGTAGATATGTGTGTATATGAAACATCGGATATGTATGTACGCTGTACATAAAGTAGGATATTATATTTAACCACGCATTTTCCTCTTAATTTTTTCCACTCTCTCGTTTACTCATCCTGTCGCTCGTTGTCTCTTTCTCCTTTACTCATTTATTTTCCTCTGACTTTCTAAACTGTCTATGCTCTATCTTCTATCTATCTATCCATCCATCTATCTATCTATCTAGCTTTCCTTCTTCCTCTCTTGCTACCATTTACTTTGCTCCTTACAAAATCCATTTGTTTGCTATCCAAAATGATCATGTCATTTGTTTTCACATTACAAAATAAACTTTTTCCTAGTATACTCAAATACTGATTACAGATTAGTTTCATATAATTTATACTGTACATGTTACATATTACATATTACATTATGTGTCTATAATATTCTTTTTTCCTTCTTTTTTCAGACTGACAACCGTTATTACATTGCACAAGACATATTTGTAAGATCAAAAGATATTTAAGTAGTAAGAAGTAAGAAGACCCGTCAATAATAATAATAATAATGATAGTTATCATGATACCAATATTACTTTACAACGTCACATGTAGTGTTGTCTAGTCTAGCTAGTTACTGGTACTACTAACTTGCATAAAGCATCTTGTTAAAAAAAACTAGTAGAGTATTTATACAGTGTATTTTTTATTATACATTGTACCACATGCAACTACACACTTAATATTTTATGCTTAATACTTTTATACCATAATATTACATATAATGTTTTGTTACGTTATGGCTGACTATTATAAGTATAAGTATTTGTGACATAAGTATACATATACTTATGTACTTACAGGATAAAAGATGCACCATACACCATAAATAAATCTAGTAATGCATTTCACATCATTGAACCTCACAACTCCAAACTCGGAACCTCCATGAACTTAATATAGAGTACACAGTATAGAGAATAGAGCATGGTCCAAGAATGTCATCTCTCCACAAGATACTTTCATTCAATCACTCCCTTGCCTATTTTCTCTCGTTCCGTCACTCTCTCTCTTTGTTTCTCATTCTCTTTCTTGGTTATTTTTCTTTAGGAAGGAAAACTCTATTTAAGAAGTAGACACTAGACACTAGATACAAGACAGAAGGAGGCACAAATGGCCAATATTTTATCTCCAAGAAAATTACCCTGGTATCTCCTACATCCTACATAGTATGTACATTGTACAATGTACACCATATTAAATTACAAACTAGATAATAAGGTTAAATGTCCACCATTCTATTTAACGAGTTATAGTTTATAAGTAGTAAGTTGTAGAATATACGCATGAATATCATTCTCTCCATTCTGAATCTAATGTACTGTGTCTTGTATTGGTGTGTATTATTATTATTATTACTATTAGTATTATCAAGTATTATAGATGGACATTGAACATTGTACATTTTTTTTGTATTTCATTCATAACTGTCTATGAGAAAGAGAGAGAAGGGAGGAGGTACACAGCTTTTTGTATATAGATAGGTCATGGCCTGTTAAATCTATGTATTCACATCATGTTCTTACTATAAAATAATAATAATCTTTAATGCGTTTATCTATGTAGTTCTACATAGATACAAACTAGAAGCTAGAAACAGTTCTACAGTGTCTAGTGTAAAGTGTAAGTACCTGATTTCGCTTCACTTCCAGTCTACTGTGTTGATACAACTGAGCATTCCCCAAACCGATCCCACAAAACTGTAGATAATTTGAAAATACTTGCTCATCCTTGGCTGTGAATTGCATTCCGTTCCGCTTGTTAATAACCTTTTGTTTGGAAAAGTAAACAGACAAAAGAGATTTTAGATTTTGGACTCTGTAGAACAAAGCACATTTTTATTAACTACTGTACAGCGAACAGTGTCATTCAAATTTCAGAGAGGAAAGATGGGAAAATGTAAAAGTGGATTGTGTATTTTGTATTTTGTACATGGAAAGAAATTATGGTGAGACATGAGAAGAAAGGGTAAATAGATGGACAGAATTTCAAATGATAAGACAATGTACAATATACAGTGTACATTAAAGAACAAGATAGAATGAAACGTTTTCCTTATCAACGTTCCTCACGACTTTCTCCCAATTAATATGCAAAAGTCGGAAGACGTTACTACTTACTACTCACTACAAAAAGTAATAGAGTTCAATAACAGACGGGTTAGGAATGGGAATAAGAAGAACTGAAAAAGAGAAAGAGAAGAACTGAACCTGTGCAACTCCTAGAACATCTCCGCGTTTATCTTTTATGGCCATGCAGAGCAAAGATTTGGTTCGATAGCCCGTTTTGTGGTCAACTTCCCGATTGAATCGACTGTCCTGGAATATAACAAAAAGAAGACACACAGTTACAGATGTATAATATTATTATGAACATGAAGCTGCAAAGATGCAGGGTCACATAACACATAAGATATCGAATATAGTCATGCATACAAAAACGAACATTCTCATTTTATTTTATATCTACTGTCTTATCTGATGGTACATCGTACATCGTATGTATATTATAGAGCATAGAGTATGCAAAGAAAGTTACATTTAAATATATGTTATGTCATGTCATTATAGTGAATCTCTGTCTACATTTTACATATAAAAAAGTAAGAGTAATAGAAGAAGAAGAATAAAATGTCACATACGGAATAGGCATCAGGAATGTTCATCGTAATTCCACTATCAGCTACATAACCCACGATCCCAGAGCCCCATGGTATTCTGATCTCTTCCTTCTTTTCCATATCTGCCAGTGTACTTTGAGAACAAACGTCAAATAAAGTGCTCACCAAGTAACGACGGTTGGAGCCTTTCTTCCCCTGAAACCAGTAACCAGTCCAAACCAATCCCATCCAATCCAATCCAATTCAACCCAAGAGGAAGAACCAAAACAATAACAACATAAAAAAAAACCAATCAACTTTATGAGCACAGCAAAGTCAGATCAGACTAAAGACCCAAAAGCCAGTTGCAGTCATCGTAATAATAATAATAATAACAATGATCACATACAATAACATAAAACTGGCGCGACGGTCATCAACCATATGCATGTACAATGTACATGTGGATGGATGAGCATTGCAATTTTAAAGGTACTATGCATTATTCATAGTTCATAGTTCATAACCTAGGCCAATACTTTTTCTATTACACATTCAGTATTGATTACTACTGGGTATTGAAAACTCATTTATCATTTATTATTTAGGCATCGTACATCGTACTTGGTACAATGTAGACATAAAATACTTTTATTCACATAAATCCATCTACCTACATTCTAAATATTATTCTAAAAATAGTACATAATCCATAATCTAGGATCTTTCATGGAAAAACAAGGGAAAAACAAGGTATGAGATTAGTAATATTATTATACGGTATGCTCACCTGTACGAGGAACAAGGAAGCGCGGTCCGCTGATGTAAGAACTCCTACGTGTTGTAATATCTTATGGGCTAATGTCCTAGTATCGAGCTCATCACAAATGTCCTTTGCAAGCTCAAATAGAAGCTCTTTCTCATCCAAACCCTGTAAATCCATATAAAAACAAAAAATTATAAATAAATACAAAATGATTTCATGCTAAAATTCCATGAATCAAGCACTTTCTATACTTTCTGTAGAATCCTGATATTCTGGTAATTGATAAAAGGTTTAAAAGATACTTAGTTAATATAATATAATATCTCGAGAATCTCAAATCTCTTGAGAGCTCAGATCCACTAACTTGTAAGACCTCGAACATTGAGTATTGATCATAATTCAATGTTTTTGGGTAAAATGAACTGTATATATAAACACACTCAATTATTTAATTGGAGACCAAACAGTTGATATCTATGAACTAAAAAGTAAGAACTATCGAACTATTGAGTGGATATATTGAGTGGAAAACATGCTATCCACAAAACTTGGATGCTCCAATTCACTGTCAACAAACTTTTCTTGCAGAATCACAACATGCAACGGTTGAAAACATAATCATAAACCCTCTATATACCCTCTGGTACAAGATAAAAACATGTAGAGTGTAGAATATGTGGAGTTCTACTCAAAGTTACGTAGGATTCAATGTAATTTACTTAATTATCCTCACAGAGCCTCCAAAATGTTTGAAAGCTTATATTATAGTAAACTGAATGTTATTTTAGAGGAAACCACGTAAAATTTTACTTTTTTTAATTTTACTTAGAAGCATATACTTATTTTATGACAGTACAATCGTGTAGTGTATACTTTAATGTTTAATGTAATTTGCTGGTTCTCTTTCAATAATCCTTTTTCATCCTCCTCATCTTATTTATGTCACAACATAATATTTTCTCATACGCAACCTTTGATGCTGACATCATTGGAAAGTTGGATAAAAAAAAGAAGCTTAAGTGAATATCACCTATTCAATAATGTACTAACTAAAGTAGATACGTTTCCAATTTTCAATGTAAGTGTGTGTGTGAAAAAAAGATTATTTTCCCCCTTTAGTTCACTTTTAGCTTTTAGCTATTAAGCACACCTTCTGCTTACGTTTGTTTATTCAAGAGCTTAGATACTACATCCTTCATGGTACATCATACATCATAAACGTATGAAATAAACCGGTATCAGTATCAATGTATATGTGTATTTAATACTTGAACGTTGACCTTTTACAAAAAAAAATATAAAAAATAATAAAGCTTATATTTGTATCCTTTTTTTCTGAAAAGTAGAGATAAAAGCAAAAAATGAGTGAGTAATGAATAATGAAGCTGGAAGGGGGAAATATGAAAATAAAATTCCAACGAATTTCAAGGACTCGATAATCTCTAATACACAAAAAAAGCATGGTAATAATATATATTATTATACTGTGTACTTTATACTGTATCCTGTACATTTTACACTGTACATAATGTAAATACATGTATAACGCATACTATTGTACATTGTATTGGGAGAGCAAGAGTGAAGAAAGTCTCTGAAATGATTTTTCTTTTTGAGATGCTTGACTTCACTTTGAATGCAAAATATTCTCTCAGCTTCTCTTCTCTACATTATTATTCTGGAAAGTTGGGAATTCCCTACATGTACATATATATTCTATACTCTGTACTTTACTACATTTTTTTCTGTCTTTCTCCTCTCGCTCGTAAAATAAGATTTTCTCACTCTGGAGAATCCACATACAGAGAAAGTATGTATGTTTTACCAATACTCCTGTATATTCATACAGTGTCGTTCATGGAACTACGTATACTCATTCCCTCAGAACTTCACCTCCATTTTTGAAGGTAACCCCGGAATTTCGAGATCGTGGTCAATTTTTCTAGGTCAAATGTCAAATTGTTCTGATACTGTGACCTGAGACCTAGGCATTGTAAAAATCCACATGTCAAAAATTTAAATACAGACATAGAAAAATGAAGGAAAAAAAGTAAAAAGTACGATCATGCTAAAATACAATTATTATTATTTTCATCGTTGAGATTAAGTTAATTTCAAGTCGGTTTAAACTTTAAAGTATGAAAAAGAGGACGCACAAAGAAAAATTTCAATTTTTTTCATATTTCTTTTCGTACGGTTCTCATGTTTCGTAAGTGTATCTAATCCCGTGAAGGGTACTGTATATTTTATATATATCTACACATATGCAATTGTATGATGTGAGTCACATCACATTCCTATTCTTTTCTAGATTCTAGATAAATCCTCATACGAAATTCCTCCTATCCAGCAATGTCGATATCCAATATCCAGCAATACCCAATGCCTAAAAGATTTTTTTTATTAGGTATTACTTCACATATGTAGATAAATACATACATACATGTAGGCTAGGATGATGAGCAGGAACCCTGATATTACATAATGTATGCAGTTTCTTGTCCTACTCAGTATTTTATGGGAAAACGGAAGTGTACGGATGTCGATATCTTCAATATCTCCAATATCCCCCTTTGGTATTTTACAGTCTACAGTCTACATCATATATCATCCAGTGCAACTAGTTCAGCCCAGTTCCGATCAGTAAAATATGAATGACAACAAACAGATAGAAAGTTAAAGTTCCAGTTCTAGTTCTAGTTCAACACGTGCATGTTTTTGATGCATGTTGAATGTACAATGTACATACTACATACTACATACTACATATATAGGTTCATAATTCTAAATTCTAGGAATCGGATATTGGCAGGAACATTTTATGTCTACAAGGAAAAAAATATTTTATGAAATCACGTATCCTATGCATTTCCATGAATTCCTAGAACCAAATCCCCAAAAAATCACAGAAACACACTAGTAATAATGTTGTGCTAGAGCTCATAATTTTTTTTACTAGCCAATCTTATGTAGATTTCCTCTCTGATCCCGAGTTGTAAAAACTGATGAAAACAACATTTTCATCCGCAAATTGTCAAACCCATGAACATGCAAATGTATTTTTTTCATGTACATTTTTGTGCGATAGATATCCAACCCCAGTTGCACCACAGAGAATCTAATCCAATATTATGCAACCATCCATCGTTATTTCATTCTCACATTCAGTACACTCACAAACTTACAAATATACAGTTCCAAAAAGAACGGAAACAAAACTAGCCTATAAAACATGTTTCCTCTACACAATAATATAAAAAATACACTAACGTCTCAAAGAAAAAGCTGAAGATTTACATTTTGATTTTATAAGGCTCAACTTGTAGTGAGTCATGATGATGAGCCAAAGAAAAGGGATTCGCAATAAAAGCTTATTATTCTAGTTTTTCCAAAAAGTTTCATTCTGCTTTTTTCAAAAAAAAAATTCATCAGCATTCATGAAATCCAAAGTCCATTAAACATCCGATTCAATCCAACAAAATTCCATGACATGAATCATGAGTCCTGTCATATCACATCAAACTTTTTTTTTGTCAGATGACAGATGACAGCTCAGAGCTCAGAGACAGAGAGAGAGGAGTTATGATATTGCTTTGTAATAGTACATATAGTATGACAAGTCAAAGACGATTACGAATAAAGAATACGAATCTTCCTCCTGACATGCACAAAAGTTTGGAGGGCAATTGTGTAAAACTATCTTATATATATGTATCCCTACAGTTTCAAGTTCATTTACTTGTGTAATAACTCTTAAAACAAAGGTTATGTACCTGTAATTCTTCCCGGCTTTTCCGACACGACAATCCCATTTTTGAGTCAACTATTGCCGGTGGTGAAAGAAAGGTTGGCGTTCCATCGACGGTGGTGACCATTGGTTTAATTAGACCTCCTCGTTCGAATTCTTGAGCTGAAATCTTACGTACGGGAGTTGTAGCTCCAGAACACGAACTGCTCTTACTCGAGTTACCCTACAGAAAAATAAAAATAAAAGAATTATTCGAGTTATATAGAATTAGACACTTTCAACAGCAAACAGTAAACGTCTTCCAGTACATTCCCTACATGTCATGTCATGTCATTTTTTCTTTCTTCATGTTTGTGCAGTGTACACTGTACACGTGAAGAAAACGAAAAACACGAAAAGATAAACTCTACAGATAAACTTTCTCCGTCAATTACATGTATGACAAGAACAAATTTCCTTTGCGTTTCCTCGTCTTTTCCTGAAACTTGCTGACATTGAATGACACGTGAAAATTGTCTCAACTTGTTTCATTTTTTTTAAACGCAAACATCTTGTACATTGTACTGCGCGCACATACGGCGGAAAACGGAAAAAAAAGCTATAGAATATAGAATACAGAAATTCCGTTTTTGTTTCTCCATCACAAAGAACTATTAATAGAAAAAACACTGACTCTCTTGTCTTAAAATTTACGAATTGTATAGCTTGTATAAAACAAAAAACAAAAGGTAGAATTAATTTGAGACGGTAAAATTATCAGTATACTCAAAAATTGTATTGAAAGTTCAAATTTAAACTCTAAATTATATTATGTATAAAAATATTTAATAATAATAACAATACTTTTATTAAAAAATAAAATAAACTAAAAAAGTACGTGGGCACGCGTACCACGTAAAATGCACAGTATACAGGGTTAAGTGGAAAGGTTAATTACCTGCGAAGGTTGGTCATATTGACTTTGGATGACTGTTGTTGCAATGTTCCCCGTCGCAGTCACTAATGTATTAACTCCACCAGCTGCTCCGGCCACATTTGGTGGTTGACTAATTGAATGGGCCACTAACCAAGAGTCTATCAAAGAACGAGATGCTTTCCTGTGAATTTTCATAGACAAAGACAAGACAAGTTTTCATCATTATCCTAGTTTTAAATACATGTTTAAAACATCAAGTAAAATATAAGATACAAAATAAAATGTAAAATTATGAATTATATAACATGATTAACATGAAATTTTAATTAGTACAAAGTGCAAAGTTTTGCTCTGAAAAACTTGCACAAAAAACAAAACATGTACAAAATATTTGAAAAATCTTTCGTTTCCGTGTTTCAAATCTAACTTTAATTCTGTTTCTCTTAGTCTTTTCTATTTTTCATATGTTTTTGAATTTCTTGGAAACACAAGTCATGAAAGTTTTTGATGGAAGAGTGATTCCTTTTCATCTCTAAACGTTATTAGTTATTTTACCTACTGCCTTCATAATACATAAGTCTATGACTTTATAAGCTTCTCTTTTTTGGTTATAAATTGAAGAAATATTCAACCTTTTAAGTATACTTGACTTGAATTAAACTTTGTTCCTCAATTTGCGTCTAGAATCTAGGCTCTCTCTCTCTCAATCTCTGTGTGTGTTTCTTTTATTCATCTTCACTAGAGCAAGCATTTCAACGAATCCGGGGAATACGGATCCCAAAGTAATATTTATATTTTATACTCAAGAGTATCAGCTGTACACTGTACACTGTTTACTCTCTTCTAAGTATGATGACGTGTGATTCATTCCTACCTCAGGGCTTTTCTAGGTGACAAATCCAACATTGAACATTCAAGATGGAAATATTGAACAACTCAAAACACAAATCCTCCATTTATAATACCAAAAACTAAGAGTATGAATCACCTACAAAACTACTCTACTCTGACAATTACAAATATATTTCCCCTCTGCATCAAAATGAAACAAAGCCTTTTAGTCCTAGATTTTGAAAGACAAACCAAGAATTAAATGATACATTTCATCTCTCTCTACTGCGTCAAACTTTGGAAACTTTAGAAATTAGATGTTATATGATTTCGAATTTCGATTGTGTCCATTATTGTATTGTTTTATCATGAATCATGTGCTTTAAGAACAACCAACTATTTAAATGCTACACAAACACAGGTAAAAAGCCTATCTATGTACCACCACCATCTCTTTTACTGAATCCGACAAATTATGACACGTTGCACATTGTGCCGATTCTGGTATTAATACGATGACGATGTACGATCAATCAAGAATAAACAACAACTATTATCTATTATTTAGTGTTTTCTATTTACTATTTACAGCTTACATTTTACACTGTCATTCTAAAGAATCTTTTCTAGATCTAAAACTTTCCATTTAATTTGAAGTAGCGTCAAAGGTAAAAGGTAAACGTTCAAATTTAATAGTTAATGCAAAGATTCTACATTCTACCGAATGACAGCTACAATTTATTTATTTTGAACATTTGGGTTCCATGATATATTAAGTGGAACGGCGATAGTTTAATGTTTAATGTGTATTATTAGTATCTGTATTGTACTGCAGAAACTAGCAATAGTGCGTCCACTAATACTACACAAAATACACAGTCTCCTTTCTACAATCACGACTTTGCTTTATGACAAATATGAAACTGAAAAGATTGGACTAGGAACTACATAGGAACTAGACAAAAAGTAATTATAAGAGACTTAATGCTATGATATCCTAAATTTGATTAATTTTACGCGCCCGAGCTCACAGTCACATCCCTCTCATGAATTCATATAATATCTGATGGAATCTGAACCTGGACTAGTAGGAATATACAATATACTAATATAAAGACAATTTAAATATATAGAATTTCTATTAGAATATCAAGCTATAACAAAGTCTGCATCTAGTGTACATTGTAAATTTTATAAAGAAGAGATGGTCGACTCGACCTTTTCCTTTTCGTTGCATCGCCATGCATAATTTTCAAATAAAATGCAGGATGAATACACGTGGGTCTAATAACACTGAGCAGAGAGAGAAAGAAAGAAAGAGCAAGAAAGTGTCAGTGTCAGCCTTAGTATTTTGAGCTCTGAGCCCGGTTCTTAAAGTTTGATGAAGAACAAACAAGAACAAGAGAAAACGACCATCTTTCTTGTAACTTGTAAATATATTATTATATTATGGAATATATAATAAACTAGATACGGTTAAATACCAACTACTACAGCATGATTGATGAGGGACAATATTTAATAAAGAAAGTACAAGAAACAAGAAGGTATCCAAGTTGTAGTTGGAAACTCAAATATAAGCATAAAGTTTATGCATAAAATATCTATCATATCTATATGTTACATGTAGCTACAAAATAGGTACTTAGACACCGGAGAGACGGAGAAATTACTAGTTGACATAATGAAAAGAACAAAAGGGTAAGAGATGAGAGAAGGAAAAAGTGTCTGGGACCAAATACCAAATACCAAATTTTGTACCGTATATGACCAAATGCTTACCATGGGTAACTATTTTCTTAGCGCTTTTTATATTGGCTCGATGGACAATATTAATACTAAAATGATGACATGTGCTGACTTAGAAAAGCACATATAGTTGAAAGATCCATCATGCACATAAGCACTGGTAAATCACTTTTTACATGTGCAAAATCCTTTGATCAGTATTGAATGGTGGGTCACTAAATGTCAAATATGTTTGAAGCTTGATAGCTACAATTATTATACATACTTTTTTGAGCTGGGTAAGGATTTGATCATACACGGTGTATCTTAAATATTAAGTCTCACTCTGAAACACTCACAGAAATATGCACATTACACAGCAAACATGTCCAGCCAGTAGAGACAGGAAGAGAAAACTATCTATGTACTTAGTATTTACTATTTACCTATATGTTATATGGATCTATTTAACGATTACGGACTACAAACTTGTGAGTGGTCTCATGGTTTCAATAATAGTAAGAGACAAAATTGAGAGGATTGAACAAAACAAAAAACAAACTTACCTTAACTCCCTATACATATGTATCTCCATACTTTATTCAATTTGGTCTATTCCATGTATATTTTATATTTTTTATACTATATTCTTGTGTCTTATAAGTTATACGTATACACCACACACACACACACATACACACACAAACTGTCTATTCTATTCATAATTAATAAATATATAATAATGAACTACGGCATTTCCCTCCCACATTTTTCCCCGGTGAGCATTTTCATGTTCAATCCTACTTGAAAAGTAATGGATTGGACGGACCATGTCACATGCATAACTAACAAACTAATAAAAATACTAGATACTAGATTCTAGATTCTAGACTGGACCTAAACGTATAAATACATCATTTGTAACTTGTAATTTCTAGATACGTAACTATGAACTAAGTATTAGTGACAGAAACAAGCCTAATCCTCGACTTAATTCTCCTCATGTCCAGTTTTATCCAGTTGTACTCAAAATCCACAAAAACGTCTATTAAATCCTCTACCAAATGGACGGATTTCCATACACAATGAAATGCAAAAGTGTGTAAATGTACTGTGTAAACTTTGGATTAGAAACTCATCAGATTAGTATTTAGTATTTATTATACATTTCCTACATGCTGTTACACTCTGTATTCTACGTCGCTACAGATTACAGATTACAGATACGCCTCAGAGATATACTATAGATATTAGATACTATAGATGAAAGAGAAAAAGCTCTTGAAACTTTATTTATGCTCATTTAAGCAGGTTCCTTCACTATCCACTATTAATATTGTCATTATTATATCTCACGCATTCGTTTTTCATTATCACCTACTCTCACACTTATACTCACACACACACACACAGAGACTCCGACACACTAAAAAAATACGAGGTCATTAAGATCACAATAAAATTACTGATAAGCGTCTAATACTCGTTATCTAAATGTGTAATGTGTATGTATACCAAATATAATACACGGTATAGATACATGTATAAACACTAAACACACATGGAATGATGAATGAGAAGAATGAGAAGAAAAAAAAAAGAGATTGAATGAAGAGGGTTAAACTCACCGAATAAAATAATCATTGGCGAATGCCGGATGTTCATCTAGCCATGATTCCATTGAAGCATATTCCGGATCGTAGAACGTAGATATATTTTCTCCACGGGTCGCTTCATCTTCAACTCCACTTGTGTTGTTGTTGCTATTGGTATTGGTATTGGCATTACTGCTGTTACTGTTGTTGTTATTGTTCCCAGTGGTTGTGGTTGTCACACCCATTTCCATGTCCTCCCTTAAAGGCAATCCTTTGAAATATTCCAATAATTTAGTACCAAAGTAATCAATTCAGTTCAGTACTCAGTACTTTCTTACTTTGGATCCCAATTATCCTTTTAGAGAGGGAAAACAACAGTTCAGAGTCGACGACACACACAACATCAACGACAACAACCATGTGTTCAAGTCACAGTCACACTTTATCCCACCATAATAATTCATGGTCATGATCTTGCTTCTAAATCTTCACCGACCAAGTACACGTACGTATATTTACTTATTTATTATATTCCTATTAGACTGAACATTTATATTATATGTATATGTATAAATGTACTTGCATTTACTATTTACTCTTACTAGACACTAGATACTACAGATACAAGATACATTATTATCATTCTAACATGTAACATGTAACATTTGTTGTTATGTATAGTCTGTACTGTTTTCTTTTTATACTCGCTGATCTCTATATTATAGTCTCTAAATTTCCTAAACAATATCACACATATAACAAGCCAACAAATAATATAAACGTTGACAATAATTAATTATTATTATTAGTAACAAGTAATAATAATTGTAGACACACTAGAACATTTCTTCCGTCTCAGTCATTCATATATATTTAAAACACCTTTTTTTAAAAGTTAATCTTGAATCTTAACCATGAGAACTCTTTTTTTAAGTAGATACTTGCTCTTCTTTTTCTTTTCTATTTTTCTTCTTGTTCTTATTATTATTAGTATTATTGTATCTTTACTAACTTGATAACAGCTAAAAAGTTAAAGACTAAAGATGGACTATCTTTTTGTGTTGTTCAAGTGTCAAATTTGTACTTGATGTAAACTAGAATATGTAGTAGTTTTATTAAGTTTTTTTAGTTTTTATAGCTGCGATATTAGAACCACCAGTTAATTCAAAGCACCTTTTTTTGATTAGATATTAGATAATATAATATTATATCATTAATAATTATTATTTGATTCAAGACTTATTGTGTAAAATTCTTTCTTGATTATGTTCTCTTCTCTTCTCTTTTCTTTCACAGTTCAACTTCTTCCCTTTTAATACTGAAGTTTGTACGTGGTACGTGTAAATGACAAGATTTTTCTTGTTTAAAGGAGCGGGCGATGAGAATGAGATGAGAATTTAATATGTGATAAAAGATAAAACAGTGAGGGAGATGACCAGCTAAACTCTGGATTGTATCTTGAATGAAAGTTTGAAGAGGAACAAGAAGGGTATGAAGACAGCAAGTAGATGAAGATCAAGATGAAGAAATGAAGAGGAGCCGCCGATGCTTAGTAGTCGTCGTAGGTCGTCAACAACATGGACTGAACCAAGTATTCATCGTACTCTCGTAGTCTTTGGTGGAGCGGAGTTGAGCTGAGCGAAGTTGAGTATCACCAGTTTCGCCAGCATGAGTCTCTTGAAGTTTGAGCGTGCCCATGCCCGAGAAACGAAAGTAGAAGTAAAAGTAGTAGTAGTAGTTGTTGTAGTTCTCGTCTTGTCTGCGTGTGTTTCTGTGGGTCTGTGTAAAATGTGTATGTGTGTGTGTAGTGTGTGTGTGTATGTATTTAAACGTGTTTTGAGCAAGCAGGAACCTGAACACTGAATACGGAATACAAAATACCGAACGGGAAATGTAAGTGAGCAAGCAGTGTTGAATGTTGAATGCTGAATGTTTAGCCACAAAAATTCCTCTTATGGTTTTGAAAAGGCACAATAACAGGCAGCAGGCAGGATGTTGACTTTAACCGTAACTTTTGTTCATATTCATGAAAAACAACACAACAATAAAAATTACACCATACAATACCAAATTATATTTATAACAATAATTTATAGTAAATAGTAACATTTAACATTTAATAATGATAAAATAAAAAATTATATTATAAATTATAATACGTGTACAAAATATGCAATACATGATTTAGTATTAATGATACATTTTGTGCATGCACAATGCTCAATGCACACATCTTCATTCTTAGTCATAAATAAATAAATGGTGCGCACTTAATGAAGAGTGAATAGAGAAAATGAAAAGAGAGCGGTGAAAATTAAATGAGGGAAATGAAGGAGAAAGAAGAGAATTACATTTACCGTTTACAGATTATAGTTAATAGTTACACTTGAAAAGAAATTTATCAGAGCTTATATGTATGTACATATAATAATATTGTATATTATAACAGTATATTGTATTTTATACTTATATTTATAATTTATATATATTACACCTCCCCAAAATAATATTGTTTATATTTACTTACAGCTTATAGTTTACACATGCAACATGTACGTTAAAAAATATTATTAGTTTTTGGCTTCTTGATAAAAACTTATATATGTATCTAGTATCTACAATGTACAACCCATTTTTATGTGCAACTATACATTCTACATACATAAATAATAAATAATACATATTTACTATATACCAGAGCAATGGGAAAAAATTTTGAAAAAAAGGACGAAAGGAACATTATCAGTACATCATTCATGTAAACAGACAAAGGAGAGAATAAAAACATCATCAAAGCGTATAACAAGTGGTGAGGAAGCCGTTTATTTCATTTCATTTCACACACAAGGAAAATCAAGTACCGGCTACGAGAACTACGAGCTACGAGAACTTGGCAACTTTTTTCTTACATTCTTCACTCTATAACACACTTTCTACTTACTACTGTATTTTCCTCTCCTGTCTCTTTCTCTTACTCCAACATTCTATCAAAAAAAAACTTTCGATTCAAAGGTACAATACATACATCCATTTCCCATATAATATGTACGACGTCTTCATAATGATACATCTGACTATTATGACATGGTACACACTACATATTACAGATATTAAATATATGAAAACCAAGCACAATGATGTGTCTAGGATCTACACAGTCCTCGTTTTCCATTTTCCTTTGCTTCTTTTATAGCATTTCCAGTATAAAGTATGAGTGAAGACTGAAGACTGAACACTGAACAGTGTACCTGAATATTACATTAAGAGCAGAGCACCTGTGGTGTGTGATCAAAGATACATCGATTTCGATATCGAAACACTTATTTCAGGTATACATGTATGTATGAAGTATGAAGTATCTGTGTATGAAGAATAAAGAGCAAAAGCCTGGAGCACCTTTATTATTTTCTTCTCCTGCATTACACAAGTACATGTGAATATAAAAATATCTACAATTCCAGAGTTTTTTCCTCTTGGATTTTTTCTCCCTTTTCTCTGGCATTTCCATTGGTTTGGTGCTTCAGGAGTATAATGTGTTTGCTATTTCCATGTCTTGTATATTGTATGAGTGCAACATAAAATATACAGCTATATATTGTGTGTGTATGAAACCATATTTCAAAAGAGGTAGCAAATCAACTAATATCTAATATATATTATTTTTATACGACATTCCATGACATAAACGTTACACAGATGAGAGAGAAAGTGCTCTCTTCTTTTTGTTCGTCTTTCGTCTTTCTTGTATTAAAAAGAAACAGTTTTTTTTTCTCCTTTACGCAAACGTAATTGTCCAAAAAAAATCCAAAAATATGACCTATACATTATACATGTATCTGTATCTATCTATCTGTATGTATGATGTGCAATATCCAATATACAAACTCTTTTTCTAGCTCTCGTCCATTATATCGGACACGCTCAGACCTCTCTCTTTCTCTCTCTCTCTCCTTTTCATTTTTCCTCAGAGTTCAAACACGGAAGGCATGATACATCAGACTCTAGACAACAGACTACAGACTAGCAAACTAGCAACCATAGTAAAGTGAAAGGAACAAGGAGGAGAAAGCAACAGTATACGGCAGTAACGTATCAAAAGCTCCAAGTTCCAAGCTCCAAGCTAATTCATTTTCTATTGCCAAATGTCATTTCTAAAAGCCTCTTCCGTTCTTCTTTAGAGGTAAGAGCTCAGCTCAGCCTAGCTTGACTTTATTCCTTCCATGTTCCTCGTTCCTTGTTCCCTGTGTTCCTTGCTCCGTGTACCATGTTGATGTGTTCAATGTTAAATTGTGTATGTTTCCTACGCCATATTACCTCAAAACAGGCGTATTTTCTTTTTTTCTTCCCTGATCCTCTCTCCTTTTCTCTCGAACAAGAAAGAGAAAAAAATAAAGATAAACAACTGGGCAGAAATAATATCAGAAATCAAGATACATAGAACATAGAAATGTCGAAAGTAAACACCTACATCTCCAATCTCCACAATTTGTGTGTATTGTTATCATGTCATATCATATCATACTATATTATATATAGTAAAGCTTTCTTACTTCTTACAGGGAACACGGAGAAACCTTAAAAATTCCCAATAATAATAATTAAGTTTTATTTCCAATTCTCTTTGTAATTTGTACATTGTATTGTACATTGTCGGTATAACCTTTTTTTTCTTTCATTCTAATGCAATTGCTTTTCAATTGCTGGAGGAAATACAGAAAAAATATGAATAGATACAGCAAGTAAAATATAAAATACAATAAAAGATAAATGACAAATGACTCGTTCAAAATATCATTATTGGAAAGAAATCAGAAAAGTTTGTTTGGCAACTATAATTATTATTATATTAATAGAACAATTATGATATCATGTCGAACGCTCATGTTTAAAAAGAATGTTCTGAAAAATGTAAAGTAAAATCAAACCATTCCAAACCTGTCTACTGTCTATCCACAGTTTGCATCAAAATCTACGAATCTTGACTAATGACTAAAATGATCTCCATAAAAAATACGAATAGAAATAGGAGAATGAGAAAACGGATAGTATTAACGTCAAGAAGAACAAAAATACCACAAAGTTGCATGCCAAACTCTCGTCAAAGTTTCAATATGTAATGGAAACTTATCAAATTTCATTCTATTTCACGTGATGTATCGAATGATATACATATTTTGGGAACTGATTCTCATTTTCCTCTCAATTTAATTACAACAATACACATTGTATAATGTAATATGTACATACATGACTGAACAAGTAAACTTGAGACAGGCTTCATCCTATTGCTATCAATTTTATATTTATAGTTCATGGGGAATGGTTATCTAACAGTCGATTCTACATTCTACATGGAAGAGTCAAAAAGTACGTACAAAAGTATACACCTGTCGATTCAAAATGTGAGGGATCAAAACACTCCTACACCAGAAATACATCAGAAATATCAAAACTATAACCATCAAATAAACACTACTATAACTATAATTTCGCCTACGTGTCAAAAGCTACTTTTCAAAACTCGAAACAAACCTACAACCTACCGGCTACCGGCAAATATGAAATAAAAATCTAATGATAATAGAATTGAATCACAGAATCCCTCAATCAACACTTTAACCGCCCTTCACCTCCCTTTGGAGGATTGAGGATGGATAATGGATAACTTTCAACTCCCCCAAGTACAAGAATATGAGACATGTTATATAGAAAAAACAAACACATGTCCAAGGGTTTTCTCCATCCTCAAATACAAAACACAACTTATACATACAATAGGAAAGTAAATGGAGAAAGTTTCCTTGTTCTCACAAAGTTTTTGTCCAGAAAAATTTCCATATTTCAAAAATGCATCTTGTATTACCCATTCATTCACCTCATTCACAGCAAACAAAATAACACATGTTCTCTTTCAATCCCGGTGGCGGTGTGTAACATGTAACATATCTTCTAAAGCTTCAATATTCAAGAACACACACGATGAGGCGTATGCTGAGGGAAGTACGCTATTTGAAACTACTTCAAAATTACACCATACTTTCACCATTTCCTTGTCAATATCTACTATCCAATATCCATACAGGTGTAATGTGCAATGTAGAATGTACAATGTGTTCGTACTTTCCAACTTTATAATTTGTCACCTCACCAAAAATTAGCTGTAAAACGGCCCAAACCACAAACACTGTTCTTTATATCTACATCTATAATAAAGTAGGAAAAAGTTTTTCCTGTGATCTAAAAGTTCACTTTTACCTCATGTACATTGTACGTTGTGCATGTTTTTTCCTCAATCCTCAATAGCTCGTGTAGTGATGGGGTTGGTACTTTCTCTCACTTTCACTGTACAGTGTACAGGGAACATGCACTTGACTCACATGTACATTGTACATATTCAAATGTATTGACACGTGTGGGAAAAAAATACTAGTGTATACATTACACAGTATATCAAAATCCACTAAAGGTGAACAGTGAACAGAGTATTACGGTGTACAGTGTACACTATTACAAACTACACACTACACACTACACAGAGTAGTGGAAAAAATCCCAAATCGGATTTCTTAGATCAAGAGTTCACACAAACTTTTTCGTCTTTTATTTCCTGCTTTTCTCCTTTTACCTCAGCTCAACTCAACCCAGCTCAGCTCTTAACTTCGACAACCACCAGCAACCAGCACCCAGCAGTCTGCCTTTGACGTTGAAATACATGTACATGTAACATGTACATTGTAGATTGTACAGTGTACACTATACAAAGTCCTATTTACTACCATCCACTCCAATAATATCCTCCTATTCTTCTCTTCTCTACTTTTTTTCCGCTCACACCTACACAATACAGGATGCACAAGGTACAGGGCACAAGGCACAGTACACATAAAACCACATGTATGAGTACAAGAGTCTTCTTTTTTCTATAGCTCTATTCCGTATCCGTACTCGTATTCCGTGTATTGGTTCAAATATCAAAACTTCTTCCTTCCTTTCTTTCTCCTCTCTATACTCTTTTACCCGTCTTTATTTTCTAAGAGTGTAGACTGTAGACCAAAGAACATAGAATGCGAAATGCGAAGTATCTCAATCCTCCTTCTTAGGTTCTTTCACATCGCCTTTTAGACACAACTCACTTGGTCGACATCACTTTGCCGTGGCAATCTTTTCTCCATGTATATTCACTATTCACGTTCACGTCCACGTAGATATATTACACCGAAAGAAACACACAATGCCTGGAAGACTTTATTTTCCATTCCATCCTCTTTTTCTCCACTAAACCAATAACTAAAGACGAAGTAGAAGTAAAACTAGAACTAGAACTAGAACTAGAAGCAGAAGTAGAAGCAAAAGCAAGGGAAGAGTAAGAGAAGAGAAAAGGAGAAAAGACACTGAGGGAAAAAAGAGTCACAATACTTAAAGGGACTAAAAGATTCGGTTCGGATTCTACTTTTTCTCCTTCTACTTGGAATAAAAGGTATAGAACTGAGCTGAGCGGAGCCGAGCTGAGCTGAGCTGAAAACTGATCTCTATACTGTATACATGTAAAGACTAAGGAGAGAAAAGAGAAAGAACCATATAAAACGTAGATTGATATCAGTATAAAACCGATGGCGAACCAATATAATATTAAATAAAAAGTCTAGAATCTAGAATCTCTAGTCTAAGAATCTAGAATCTCTAGTCTAAGAATCTAGAATCTCTAGTCTAAGAATCTAGAATCTATAGAGCCTTTTGAGTATTGAGTTACTGTAGAACAGATTTTTGTACATAGATAGTCAGAGAGAGGACTATGGTCTATGGTCTAGAGTGATTTGACTCTCCTGAATGTCTCACTACCCCCAACATTGACCCAAGATAAAGATAAAGGTGAAATCAAGGAATTGGAGGAAAAGACGGAAGAAAGCAAGTGATAACCATGCACACGTTTCCCTTTACAAAATCTTTGTGGAACCCAAAACTAGAACTAGAAAAAATTACAAAGGATGAAAATAATGCTTTCTGCTTTCCCTCCTTCTCCTTCGTACTTCTTACACATTATTGAGCATTGTTCCACTGAAAGGTGAAACTCATGCTCTAGCATCTAGTATCTAATGTTTGTGTGGGTGTGCTTATATACATGTATAATACATTTTGTATACTTTCTCTTTCATGGGGACGGATCATCAAAGGGCAGTAGACATTAGTTTCCTATTTTTTACTAATAAAAGTGGAAACATATACAGATATACTTAATACTTATACATTCGACAGCTAGAGGATGAACAAGAAAATCTGTTTGAAATTCAAATCCTGATAATTGGATACTGCTCCTTTTTTGTTACATTGTTACAGGGAGACACTCCCAAATCCTTTTAGCGTAACAAGCGCACCGTCATTTCCCATGTCAACTCCCATTAGGACAACATCTAAAAACAACAACCACTTTTGACTTTTGAACCGAATTTCTGGGAATTCTCCTCATTTTGTGTTTTGAGATTTGAGCTTTGACTTTGAAACAAAAACGCCACAGTTGTAGAATAATATTTTAAAATCTCAAACAAAAAACAAATCTGTTTCTCATCCTCTACCCACAAACCAAAGAAAGATACATGATATATTATACATCTGTATATAAATCTTGTTAGTCTTTTGAATGACTGCCCGACTGAATTTTATCCACGTGAAACAACAAAGGCGAAGGACGTTTCTTCAAAATAAGGATGCATGATGAGATGAGATACTTTCACTTTGCTCAACATTCAACACAACACAAACCATAACAAAACCTAGGTAAGAAAAACATTAAAATATTTTCAACTCTACAAGGACAGAAAAAGATACACAGTCATTATGTTTAGTGTATACAGTGCACATTTGTAATTTTATTCTATAATAAGCAGTCAACAATGCCCTGGATTCTAGATTCTAGAGCCTCCTCAGCTTCCACGATATTCCATTTCAATTGTACTATACTACGAAACAGAGTCGATATTTATTTACCCGTGGAGTATTTACCATGTTTTAAAAAAAACTAAATTCCTTCATTTTTGTTATGGGTTTGTTACATAGTTTAAATAAACTTTCCAAGGTCTCTCGTACACGGTCTTTGAGCATAGAATTATATGCATTATGTATTATGCATTGCCTTGACTCTCGATTCAGTACTTCTATTTTTTGTCCTGTTCAAAGTAAATAAATAAATATTTGGAACAAGAAAAAAGAGGAAAGAAACCTGAAGAATGAAGAACATCTTATGGACGTCAGACATGTTGTAAAATACACAAATGTATTTTTTACAAAGAAATACTGTTACTCATGCCTCGTACACATCTTATATTATACATAAATTGTACATTGTACATGATACATTATACGTAACATATTATAATATCACTAAAAAATAATAATAATACGTCCAGAATCCAGTATTCACAAGTATAAACATGTTTTGAACATTGAAAGATGCATGTACTCAGCTGAAAAAATACACTCATTTTCTAAATTCAAAATGATGCTTCAAATTTCCTATTTGTGTGACTCAAATCTCAAGTCTCTCGTTTCTATTTTCTATAGTTTCTAAGCTCAACATTCAAGAGTCAAGAGTCAAGACTCTAGACTCAAGACGATACTGCTAAAGTTGAATAATGTAAACATGGAATGTGTACTGTGTACTCTGTATACTTGCCGACCGCCGACTTTTTACTAGGGAAATTCCTGTTCATATTTTAAGATTCAAGACGATGGGAGAGAAAAGTAAATACATTATACATTTATTCATCCATTATTAATCACATTTAATTCGCGTGTGAGACGTGTTTATAACACAAATTTAATATTTAACACACTACAAACTACAAAGTTCTAACCGTCTTGGTAAATGTACCAAGTTCCACACAGAATATAAAATATAATGAACGCCATTATGCATGAGTGTAAACGACGCTTGAATCTTTGAATATGAATATGAATACGAATATGAATCTTGAGTGAGTGAGGGAGTTGAACAAATTACACGCTATTACTTTTACATATCTCAACTCAAATTTGCCCCACTGTAAATACATTCAACATCCAGCAAACAGTAAACAGTATGCATATTTATGTATTCCCAAGTATAATGTCCATACAAAATATTAGAATTTCTACATTCTACATGAGTATTTTGAATTCGGTTCATATTTTTTGTTTGTTTTCCCAGACTTATTATCATTCTCACGGCACTTTTCACATTTTTTTCCTCGGAAACCTCCCTCAAAAATCACACATGCACGCACGTATGCATCCAATTCAAGCTGCTCTAAATGCTATTCGTATTCGTTCTCATCTTGTGTTCGTCTTCTTTTCCTACGAGTATATTTTAAATAGAGGGATTCTCTCTCAAAACAGTGCAATGAAATGTGCTAGAGATATCTTTTTATTTCCTTTCTCCAGAACCCGGAATGTCGAATGTCCCTCTACACGCATTACGAGCTTGGTTAAACACACATTTATGCATGTATGTGTGGATGCTTGGAGTACAAAGTACAAGCTCTACAGTAAAGAAGGAGAAGAGAATATGCAAACGCTTCATGAATTCTAAATCATGAAACGTCAATTATTCAACGCAGGAAAGGACCACATACATCCACAATCTACACTTATCTTTACAGCATTTACACATAAACAAACCAAGTGACAAATACGATATCCACATTGTAGATTGTAGATTCTAAATACATTTACAACTTATAACCGTACAAATGTGGATAAGAGAAGTCGTTTACATTTGCATTTGTATTTTGGGAAATAATAATCAGGCAATTCCAACCACCTCCGTGTTTTAGCGTGTGTGTGTGTGTGTATTTGTCGATCGACAAATTGCAAATCCATATAATTATCATTATCACTTTTACCCATTCCCGACTCCCGACTCATAACAAGAAATAGACAATTGAAAATACATTGTACATTATGGAGGCCATAAGGTGTATCTATTCTATATTTTATACAGTATACTGTGTAGATATAGATTGTGTGTATATATGTTTGCCACCAAACAAACCAAACCCAAACAGTTGTTGAACACTGAACACACATGACACAATGAGAAAACACACCTTAATACTTAATACTTTATTCCAAATCGATTATTCATCATCACACATGAAACATGAAACAAAAATAGACTGAAATGAGGAATAATTTACGCGGCTTTTATATTTCCATTTTCTCTGATCCATATACCCATAACCCATAAAACAATGTGTATTTAATATTCACTGTACATTGTACATGCATAATATATTATGCGTTACACCTACAACCTACAATCTATGTACGATTATCATTTAGTAATCTGGAACGCCTGCCCCAGTCTATATATATGAATCATAATAATGTCACTCACACACTTGCTCATTTGTAAGTCTGGATTCTGGATAACTAATTTTCTCACGCTAATCAACATGCGATACAATGACAAATGACAAACATGAATCAATGACAAATATCATAATACAGGGCTAAAAGGTATAATTGTGCTCAAGTTTTTTATATTGTAACTATTATCTATTATCAGTAGAATCCGAAATCTAGAGTGAATAAACGTATAATGTATAGTGTACTACTTTGAGGTCTCAATTTTATCTACCACTACTTATTTCTCTTTTCTTCGTCCATAAAAAGAGACAAGAAAATCATCTCAAATTCTAAAATCTAAAATGCTTAAAAATACAATAACAATAATATACAATGTAGATGAAAAATTGTTGAAAAGGTACCTCAAAAGATCCATCAATTAATATTACCGTGATTATATCACTTTTACAAAAAAGCAAAATTCACCCATTTGACCTTATTTATCTATTGTCATTACATAACTTTAGCCTTTTCCTTGTAGTACATATTACATACATTATACAGATTAATAATTAATTAATTAATCAATTACAGATGCCTCAGCTTGTGTTGACCTTCACAATTAATAAGTAACAAGTAATAATGAATTATTTAATGATGAGTGTAACAGAACATTGAGACTCAACCATCATCTCTCTGATTCACTATACTAAATACTCAATACTAAATAAAAATATTTATAATTTAACTCTTAACTCTAAAGCGAAGGAAAGTACTCTCCTAAATAGTTGTAACTAAAAGAACTTGTTACAAGTTATAACTACAGTTTACAGTTTATACTGCTATAAAAATCAGAGGTATTCCTGACATGATTCATAACATAACATACAACATACACATGTCATCACTCTCCAAATTTCCAAATACCAAATACTGAGATGAAATACTTACAGTGTGAATTTTGTGTGATGATGATCCACAGGCTGCCTCTAAACCCTCAATTTGAGTGCTACACACTACATGGTTTATGGTTTATGGTCGATATTATCGTCTCTCGTTGAATGTTAAACTGGAATGAGATCCACACAACACATACCTCAATCTGACTCTGTACAATTTCACTGCTTTTTCACTATTCACTATTCACACTTTCCGTCCAGTTCAATTCAGCTCAGTTCAGTTTTAGGTATGAAATAGGAAAAAGTTCAAAATATTCTCATTCCATTTCAAACTTATCAGAGGAAAAAGAAAAGCACTTCTATCTATAGTGTCTTCAATCGGAATCCGGAATCGGAATGAAATTTATAAGATGATAGATGTACTTTTGTGTAGTATACAATAGACAATAAAGAATGTATTCTTTAGAAAAATACTGACAGACTAAAAAAAATCACAACTCCATAATCCAGCTCAAACTCAAGCTCTATAATATATTATTCATTCCGCTGTCTTGCTCGTTTTGTTCCATGCCGAATAAGACTTCTCTTTTGATACCCTTCTCGTGTTCATGTTCATGTTCTATACTCGATACTGGAGAATCCGTACAATTTCTGCATCACAAATTTTTCCAAGTCACAAGACACTGATATCTATCCGTCTATCTATCTATCTGTCTCATGTGCTATGATACACTAAACATTCTTCACGATTCACAATTCTACGCATATTAGTCAAGAAAGTCATAAGTGACGTACTCTTTCTTTATTCTTTATTCTTTTTGTAATCATCACTCTCGATTTCAATCCACTCTAGATTCTAGATATCTGGAAATCGATCTACACTACTGAAATCTACATACAATCCGAACAGTAAATATTCAAACAAAAATTGTCTTAGTTCTTGATTCTTGATCCATAAAAGTATTGACTATGATTGTCAATTTGGATTCCACTCAGAAAACTCTGATACTCTGATACTCTTTGATACTTTGATCTAGTGTCTGTGATGCAGATGAGCATTTCGAATTTGGAATTTAGGATTTTGAATTTAGATTGAGCACATTTGACATTTGATCACAACTCACAATCCACTATTCACAGTACAATAGAAAAAAAAAGAGTCACAATTTAATATGAAAATGAATGAGTTTTTATTGCAAGAGAAAATCGATAAATCTCATTCCTATTCCATGTTTTTCGTTTTCAGACTTGAGTCAGAAGGAAAGAGGCTCAAGATTCGCAGAATAGTGAAATGGAGAAACACTGGAAAAAAACTGAAACACAAGAGGACAAAGACAGATGCTAGATTCTTGATGTTTGACAAATGGAATTGTACAGTGGAAAAGAAAGAAAAAAAACAAGGAACAAAACTGGAAACTAGAAAGAGAATAATAATGCAAAACAGTAAAAACAATATAGTAAACTGTATACTGTATACAGTACAGTGAGAATTGAGCAAGGAGATGCGTGTATGTATTATGTCGACATACTACATGCACAATACAAAATACACGTATGTGAATTCTCCTCAGAGGATTTCTCCCATTTCTTTTTTTTACGCCCACAAAAACTTAAAGCGTAAAGCGTAGCCACAAAACTATTGAGGAATGTTGTTTGAAATAAGGAAAAGAGATCTCATCATTCTCGCTCCCGTCTCTCTCACTCTTCGCAAGAAGATTTGTGAAGGGTGGCGGGTGTTAGCATATGAAATACGTATACGAGTACATGCACGAGTATGAGTATGAGGCTAGAAAAGAGAAGACCACGAGTTATTTGCTAAAAATGTACGAAAAGTAGAAGAAGATGAAAACGGCAGGAAGATACGGCAAGTATAACAACAACAACGCATCACATGCCGAGAGAAAAAGAGAGAAAAACAAAGAATGTACAGATAAACATTTAACTCTTCTCCCTCGCTCGCTCTTTCTCATTCTCATAGCTCATAGTATACGTCTACAGTCTGCAGTATCTACACTTTCATGTGTTATGCTGTACCAGATCGTAGCCATCGTCTTTTACTTTTTTTTTGCATATTATCCTTTCATCGGATGAAAAATTTCATGTAATATGTAATACAACAAGGAGCGGAGCGACGACACTACAGTATATGTATTTTCACATGTGTATACTGTATGTTGTACCTAGTGTTTACTCCATAATGTAAAAAGCATAGCTTCCTTTTCTCATAAAATGCTTCTTCTTCTTTTCTTTTCTTGGCCTTTCCCAATATCCAATAATCGCAAGTCGCAAGCCCCCCTATAGTCTCATTTTTCATCTACATATCGCACAGGCGAAATAAAATGACATACTTTTTGTATCCGAGTCAAAATCTAAATGTACATTGTATATTTTCTCTGAATTCTGTATTCTGTATTCTGAATTACATGAAACATAAAACATACTTTGCTTTTTATTTTATCTCTCTCAAAATTGTACACTGTAAACTATACATTTTGTACTCCAAACTCAAGATTCAAAACTCAAGATCATTCTGTCAAATTCTTATCGTTCCCATGAAATGAAATACAAAACATAAATAAATTACATCTTGTATACTCTATTACTCTATATTTT
This sequence comes from Sminthurinus signatus, assembly GCA_019776565.1. NCBI lineage: Eukaryota > Metazoa > Arthropoda > Collembola > Symphypleona > Katiannidae > Sminthurinus > Sminthurinus signatus. The sequence continues at coordinate 43,606 of JABASP010000594.1, forward strand.
TGCCCCAGTGTAGAGAAATCCTATTATTCAGATTCGCATACATATTGTGTATTTTGTATTATATGTGTGCATGATTTTGGTTTTGCTGACGTTTCTTTTGAAGCCATTTTTGACCGTCTTTGGTCTACAGTGTACATTGTACAACATGCATACGTACATAAAAAATAATATCCATAATCTATCCAAAACACACATAAAATTGTATGTAGTACACAGGGTCATCAACAATGATACGACCAAATTTTCCCAACTTCTTTTCTCGGTGCAGTATTTCAGTTTTCAGTTTCCTGTATATTTTAGACATGATATATTTCAAATAATAATAATAATAATATTTTTAGTAGGGAAAGGGAAAGTAACTTTCAACTTTCTACTTTTTGTGACAACCCCCAATTCGAATTTACATGTTAGAACCTCATCAGAAAACTGTTAATGAAAATAGTTCAAGTAGTTGTGAAATATGTTATATGTTTTGTGTACGAATTACCATTAGGAATTCAAACCATTTTACAGAAATTGTTGACGACCCTGTATTTTGTATTCTACATTCTACAGTATACATACAGTACAATTTCAATACATAAATAATACATTATGCATGCAGTACAATCTGACAACTTTCATAAAACTGACTTAAATGTTGAAAGCGTCTTTGTAGTGCAAAAAAAATAGTAGTAGTAGTAGTAGTAGTAAAAAAAGTGTCCATCTAATAAAATTTTCCAAAAGCTGGAGGAAAAAATTGCAAGTACAACATTAAATGGCTTCAGCTTCCAAGCTTCCAAACTGAACATGTCTTTATATTCTGTACTCTACATATGTATATACTGCTGTGTACAGTATACAGTATACAGTGTGCACGTACAGTAATAAAGTATTGCAATTTTATGCAATTTTGTGCACTCATGTTACATGTTCCATCTCTCCCAATTTTATGATAGGGCTTTTCCCTGGTCCATAAATAAGTGTTAGACACACACGTTTGTGCAGCAGACATTGGTTCAACTCTATTTTGAATAGGGAAAAGAATTCAAAAATTCCCTAATGGACTTGAGACTTGAGGAGTAACGTGAATGTCTAATATCTAATACACAGCATATACTTTTATTTCGTTAAGTACAGAATACAGTATACAGAAAATAGTATCCGGGGGTTTGGAGTTTGGAGTGTTGAAAATCCTACCATTTGTACACTCAACACGCGTAGGGATGAGTCTATTCATTTTTCATCTATTTAATTTCCTTGTCCTCGTCCTAGCACTAACTAGCAAAGACGATGGATGGATTTTATTAATCTTTCTACACTGTGATAGATGGTACTTAAAGTAGTACATTTTGAATTTAAATTGAATAATATGATGCGGAACCTTTCTACTTTATTCAAATCAAATCAAGTTAAATCAAATTTGGAATGTGGAAGACATTATTATTTGAAAGACAACTTAAACCATCATCAGATTATTGATTATTTATCATTCATATAGCTACAACATTATGTTTTTTGGTGTTGAGATACTGAAATTTTCAAATCTGTTTAAGATTTACATTTACGAATTCATAAAGAAGAAGCTTATCTCTTTTCTCCCCAATTTTCTGTAGTAAAACTTCGCCTCAGATGGTTACATTTTTACCGGTTGTTCAGTGTTATACTTAAAACTATAGAGCTAGATTCAGCAAAAAGTACCCAGATTGCAAAATACTTTAGCGGCAAAAGAAGTACTGATTTACGTGCAGTCATGTACTCCTTAATCTCCACTTTCCTTGAAAAATTCGTTTACTTTGGTTTCCTCACACACATGCTCTTCACAGACGGAACTGGAAACGTTTTAGTAGAATAAACGAAAAAGAGAGGAAGAAAAGGATGAGAGTCTTATTTAACAATTCCTATGCAACATCTTTTTTCCTTTACTCTATAATGCTCTCTACTATACACTCTTCTCTTTCCTACTTTTCCTACACATCTCTCTTTCTCCGTTTAACTTTATCCCAGCTGTTTGTGTTCCTGAACAAAACCACACACTCTCAATTCTCAATCGTCTTCTTCTCAACTGTTAAAATACTAAATACTGAATACATGGTCTGTTTTAAATTCTAAAATTCTAAACTCTGCTCTCTCCAGTTCAAGTGGATACTTTTATTCTCAGATCTCAGATGTATTATGTATGTATAAAACAACCTTCTTTATTCTAGTCATAGAGCACATGCCACAATACTAATATAATAACACTCCTCTTGAACGAATTTGAATGAAAAGTTTAATTTAAAACTCAGGTTCAATGGAAAAAGTAAAACAAGATACTGTTCAATCCTTCATAGTGTGTTCCTTTCTTTAATATAATATATAATGTATGCAAAAGAACACTGAACACTCAACCGAGATTCTGGATTCTGTGTTCTGAATTCTGAAACTTGATATTTTAATTTCATACGCGTTAAAGACAAAACTAGCGTTGATCTTTATTTCATTCCCTAGACATTCGGTATTTGGGATTCGGAACATTTTCATACGTTCGAACATCCACCGCTTAGAATTATACAGACAATATTGTCATATTCAACTGCTGTAGACTGTAGAGTTTAGAGTCGAGAGTTTTAAGTTGAATTAAGCTGAGTTCTTAACCTTTTTCATATATTGTATAATATTTTGAAACTTTTCTAGAATCTAGAATCCATGCATTACAGATTACACATTTTACAGAGTTTAATCCAGTAGAAAGTGGAAATAACGAGAACAAAATCTTTTTTGTAGTTGTACTTTTACTCAAAAAGTCTCTTATTATATTTTCATGCATTAGTCAGGATTCTGTTATTACACTTTCTTTTTCATTTCCAAAACCCTCATTGTCTTCTTTTTAACCCCGTTTTCATATTTGGTATTTCTCTTTGGTACACTTTGTACTTGAACAGAAAAGGAAAATCTAAAGTCTAGAGTCTAGAAGTTGTACGTATTTTTACTACATTCCATCTGTACTCTTCCTGTATAAACTATATCCAGACCCCCCGACCACATAAACAGAATAGAAATAAGAGGAGGAGGAGAAAGAAGAATTGCGGTTGAAAAAGTGTACTCAACTTTTGAATTTAGAACTACAAAACCTCTCCTGTACATATCTATACATCTTTTCAGATAATATTCAAAAGTCTTTGTTACTCCGTATCATACACAAGATACAAGATACAAGTGAAAGTTCAAATGAAAAGAAAAGAAAATCCTATCAAAAAAGAACAAAAAAAAATAGAGTTTTGTATTTCCTTGCCAAAAAACTAAGAACCTAAAAAAAATTCAACTAAAATTATTGCGATATAATTTCATCTCCTGATGAAAAAATACAAAAAATAGAGTATGCAGGGAGCTTGCCTCCCTTTTCCTTTTACCAGAGTTCATTGTACATTGTACATAATACATAAACACTAAGCAGATACATGTATATGTTTTAATTA
>JABASP010000595.1:0-47005 GCA_019776565.1 Sminthurinus signatus
TATACTTTATATTTCATCTATCTCAAGTAAAATGTATAGTAAAATGTATGGTAAAAGTTGTGAATAAAAATGAAAAAGAGTACAGAATACAAAAGAGAAAAGGAAAAGTTGGAGAAGGAAAAAAAAGTGCTGTAGAAAAGCGGTAGATGCTCAATACAAAATCCTCTTCATGTGAGCACAGGAAGATAAGTTTGCCATCTCTACTTTTACTCGAGCTTCCCTTGTGCAAAAAAAAGGAAGATGGCATTCGCAAACAGATGGCGAACGTACGGCATTCGCCAAACCTAACCAACCAAACCAAACCAGACGCGACGAGACCAGAAAAAACCAGACCAACACCAACAAATTCTACATTAGACATTAGACACAATGTTCAATGCACAACGTACAATGTACAAAATGTACTAACAAAGTGCAAATAGAATAAGCATGTATAAATAAGGGCATACAAAGTGGGAAAATGATAAGATAAGATTTTGCACATTTTCTAAGGTCTGCTCCTCTCTCTCTCTGCCGTTCTCGTGTTGTGTGTAAATATGACATGCATACATAATTTTCTTTATGCTAGTGCATCCATCGCATCCAGTGCCAGTGCCAGTGCCGTTATGTAAATGAATAAATTGTCCTATTATCACCCCATACTTTTTACTTTTTACACTCTACACTCTACAGTCTCAATTGTATGTATTATATTGTCTATTATTTTTTATATTTTGTGCATGTGTCTCTGTTATATTTTATCTGTATAACTATGAACTATAAGCTTTGACTTTGACTGTATTCAATATTCATAATTCACATCAAACGTGCATCAAACTTGAGCTAAATAATTTGGAGTAGAGAGGAAAATCAGGTGTGATTACAAGTAAAAAGTATAGGCACGTTCTGTATGTATTTTACATTGTTTTTTAGTAGACAATGTGTAAGGTTAGGGATCATGATGATGTTGGAAAATGGAAATAAAGTAGAAAAAGTAAAATATGTGATGACAAAAAGGGCCTTGGTGGTGCATACACTGTACACAAAAGGGATACAATGTCTCAAAGTAAAGATGCACTACACACTACATGTCATATAGGAATATTTGGATGCTTGTATATTTTACAATGCTGCATTTATATCTATATCTATATTATCTATATGACTTTACAAGTAGCAAGTAGAAGGATATTGTTGTAGGTTAGGCAGGTTGTGAGTTGTGAATAAAGTTGCATTTCTATTTTTCTATTGTCAATTGTAAGTTGTAAAGTTGATAGTTGATCGTTGATACAAAGGGCCAGACAAGTGATTGAAGGTAAACGTACTTTTGAGCCTTCTCTCTCTATCTCTGTCTGTGTACATTTATACTTTATACATAATTTACCTTATATGAGATGCACAAAAGAATTTTTATATGAGTGTATCAACACACATGTAGGAATATTACATGTCTAATGTCTAGTGTATAGTAATATAGTATATCTAAACAATTGTACAGTATGAAACTGTTGGGATGGGATTTTCAGTGGGCGTTGTTCTCAATCCTGAATCCTGAATTCTCAATCTCAGAAATGGTCCATCTAAAAAAAATCATATGAATTAATTATTCTCTACAGAAAAGACGGTTGAAAACGTGAAAATTTCCAATTTATAAATGCCTAAAAAATCTTTGATATAAAACACTCTGTTTCAATTTTGGGAACAAGGTAGAAATATTGAACTGAGGAACTGAACCAAAATTACAGGATGGTGAATGATGAAGGAATGATATAATTTTCAGTTAGAGCAACAGTCCAAGTGGATTGTACAATGTACAATGTACAAAGTGTGCATATGTAGTTTCTGTTTGAGATGTAGATTGGATTGTCCATATTTTTTCTATTGAGATAGTTGGCGGTTGGTTGGTTCGTTGGTTTGGTTTGGTGGCGGGTACATTTACATTTACATTTTATATTTGCATCATATACTTTATTTTATGATGAGTGTTGGTTGTTAGTTGCTAGTTGCTAGTGTTTTAGTGTAGGGATGGATTTTATATAAAAGTATCCAGAGTCCTGAGCTCGTTGTTCGTGATCCCACTCCATCCTCCATTCACCGTCTACGTTATCCTGTTTTTGCACTTGTGTGGATCTCTGTGTGTGGATCTCTGTGTGGAGTGTGGAGTGTGGACAAGATACAATTTACAATGTACAATGTAAAGCGTACATATTCTTCTGGTGTTTGTATTTGTGCTTCTGCTTCTGATTCAGAGTTCAGAGTGTCTAGCTTTTAGATGGAAGAAAAAGCGCCAATTTTTTATCCACCTGTTTCCCTTTTGTGAAACATGGTGTGCATTTACAATTTACAATTTATACATTCACACTTTGCAACTTTATACATTTGAGATTTGTTTGAACTTGGAAGTTGGAAGCTGGAACTTGTTGCTCATTTTATTTTATTTTTTAATTTTGGACATAGAACCATAGAAAGTGAAAAATATTTCTTTATTTTTTTGTAATCTCAGTTACCTTTTAGCTTTTTTTTACTTCATCTGCGGCCAGTCGTTAGTCGTTAGACGTTGTGTTGAAGATTCAATATTGTTTGTTATTCTCTGGATTGTATTTTTGAATGAAACTAGAGCTGGAACTGGAACTGGGATTGAAATTTATTGTTTTATTGTGTGAAAGATGAATAACGTCTACAATTTACATATTTTGTCGCTCTAAAAGTTTTCTCCTATGTATTCTGTCTGTTCAACAATAACAATAACGACTCAACAGCGTCAAAGTTTCAGGATCAGGATTTTTAGCATCTTGGTTTGGCGGTAAAAGCCGGCGGCATCATACAGCATTCATGTATGTAACCACCGTTGCAACAATATAAAATATCCATAATATATTCTTCTTTCTACTTTCTATACCATCGCCAGTAACAGTGTCTGAGTGTTTTACAGTGTATCTTTTATCGAAAAGGGCACAAACTTAAGTTCTATGTACATTTCAGACGTCCCAACTTCTTTACTACAAGCATTTTTTTGACCTTATTTTTAAGTATTTGGAAAATAATTCGCGCGTTTGTGTAATTTTTACTCGGGCTATTTCATGTGCTTTTAAAAACTGTAGAGCTTGACATTTGACATTTTACAAAAATTACAAAAATTACAAAAATTCAGTGACCAGTGCTTTTAATTTGAAACTTGAAGTTTGAAGTGAAAGTGAAATGAAAAACATGGGAAAGGAGTTTCATAATTGTCCAGTAGCTTGTTAAAAATTAAAATACTCTCAAGAAGTGGAACCTCCATATTTTAAAACGCAGGCTCAAACTCTCTCAAAAAGATGGAATGTTTCTTTAACAGTTTGTGAGGTAAATAATTAATTTAAATATTTATAAAAATACCGGTTGTTTCATATTTCATACATCCGAATTAATGTTCTGTACTCGGTACTATTAAAAATACACATGTAAAGGGAATTACGGAAATAATCCGAGAGACGGAGCAGACAGTAGAATAAACTTTGTACATTGTACAGTACAGAATTTATTTATTTATTTTATTTAATATTTATTCAAGCGAGACAGAGACAGAAAAAGAGACAGAGTCAGAGTTAGAGGAAGAATTGATAACTCTCCCATTGGTTTCTGATAAGACGGGTCCATAGTAAAACGGGAAGATAGTTTACCAATCAATTTGTTGATAATTTTCCATTGCCTCCTCGTCAACTCGCTCCTCTCAATCCTCTCATTTTTTCAAGAGAAAACGAGGATGACTCCAACTCTTCATGACCAATCAATGTCCCACTATCTACATCTACAATTTACACTCTATATCTTATATCACATTTTGTACCATTTTATAGATATGGATATAGATATAATATAGTCAGTACTTAAAAAGTATTATATAATAATAGTAATACTTTACAGAGTGACCTCACAGTAGACGGGATCATATTCATATTATATATTATTATTATTATTATCACCATCCATAAAACTTTTATATCCTCTCAAGTCTCAACTCTCAACTCTCAACTCTCAACACTTGAGAGTTGACTCTTCACAAAATTAACTTTCGCCGCTCACCATCTCATTTTAATACTTAATACTAGTACTATTTAAAATGTACGTGTAATATTTGTGATAATTTTCCCTCCAAAATAAAGGCCCTGTATAATGTATAAAGCACAGCTCAAAACTAAAAAATAATGCTACAGAAACAAGTTGTGTAAGAAGTAAGAAATTCAAAATTTCACCTCCTCAACAATCATGTGTGTAAAATTGCATACAAGTTTCCAGTGGTGGTAGACTTTAGATTTTAGATGGTAAAGGTAGAGGTAGAAGTAGACGATGGATGAGATCATGATAAAAATTCCGAGGGAACTTGAGCCAATCCAATCCGAGTCAAGTAAAAAGAGACGCTTTGAGTTTTGAGGTTGGAATTTAACTCATGGCAACAAGAAAGAAAGAGCCAACAACTAGCGAAAAAGCTCAGTGTACATATATTCATGTTTATGGTAATGGTAATGGTAATGGAATACAGCAGTAAAAAGAGATTCGGAATGCATCTAGAGAAAAAGCAACAGTTGAAGAAGGAGAAGAAAAAGAAGAAGAAGAAGAAGAAAAAGGAGGAGGAGGGAGAGAGAACATTAAACCATACAAGTCTTAGCACCAGCTCAAGCTCAAGAAAGAAGAAGAAGAAGAAGAAGAAGAAGAAGAAGAAGAAGAGGAGATGCAAAAAAACTGTTTGCAATTTTTCCTATGCACATTCCTTTGCTTATACTTATATCTACATCTACAGTCACATCCACATTTACATTTAAAGATATGTACAACATGTTGACTGTGTTGAGACTTAAACTTAAACTTAGACGTTTGGAGTTTATGTAATGTAGAGCTGATTATGAGTCGAGTCGACTCGAGTCGAATTGAGACTTGAGACTTGAGACAGGGAATGAAATTGGCATACAGTTCATCTCAGAACCTCAATAGAAAAAAGTACAGAGTATTGAGTATGGAGTATGGAGTATGTGAGTGGAAATGCACACAACTTTTTTAGGGTTGCAGCTGGTTGCACTAACCCAAGTTGTACATATACACACTACACATTACACATAGTCTACACTTATCACTTATGCATTTATTTGTACATGTACAATTTAGATACAACTACAATACAATATAATACACAATGCACAATGAACAGTGTAAGAGAGAGAGAGAACATACAAGTGTACAGTGTAGAGTGTACATTTACTTGTATACTTATATAAGATGTTGGATGTTGGATGTTGGATGTTGGCGCTCACATACATATGCACCAAAAGTAATAAAATATATCTAATAGGATTTGTATACTGTATCACATTAGACATTATGCACTGCACATTGTAGATGTGTACATAGAAAAGATGGAATTTGCAAAAAGCCAGCACCAACATCAACATCAACACTAACGCCAAAGGCTCAGAAGCAAAGCCAGAGCCAGAGCCAGTCAAGGCTGGACGAAGACAAGAAGAAGAAAACTTGCAACGAAGGAGTGAAACTGTACACAGTACACAGTACACAGTACACAGTACACAGTGTACATACTTATACAAAAATATCTGCTTACCATTTACCATTTACCACATACTCATCTCTCTCCACTCTCCACTCTCTATTCTCCATCCTCAATCCTCAATCCTCAGTACACACTAGAATCTAGAATAGAATCTAGAATAGAATAGAGAATAGAGACAGCTATGTACGTCTACGTATTTCTTGGCCTGTTGGAATAAATTCAGAAAAAATCCAACCATGTACAATGCACAAAGTATAACGTCTTACAAGTCTCATGTACTCATGTACTCATTATGCTTCATACTTTATACTCTACACGAATAAGTATATGAACATTGAACATTGAACATTGAACATGCATTGTGCAGTCTCTTAATGTTGACTGTTGCAATTCTCTTGTGTTTCTTTATACCTTGAAGCTATCTATCTGCTCTCTACTCTCTACATTTTACATAGCTTGTCTGTGGCTCCAACACTCCAACACTCCAACACACTTGCACATATGCATACACGTATACGTATACGTATGACGACAAGATATACTATGTACTTGGCTCAAAGCTCAACTACACTACACCCTACACCGTACTTCATTATGAGACTTATTTATATAATAAGAATTTGCAAAACTGCAAACGACCTACACCATCAATCTACTTGATATAAGATAGACGATATACGACACACGATATATACGATGTATCTAGTATATTTTATAGTGGAAGGATGAATAATGAATATACTTGTACTTGTATATTGTACATAGTTTGTAGTTTGTAGTGGGATTCTACATTCTACACTCTACAATCTACATTCTACAGAGTAACACAATCCTTGTTGTACTTGTACTTGTACAAGTATGAATGTGCATTCACGTAGCTCTTCTTATTTTTTATTCTCTATATCTATAGCTATAGCTATATTGATGCATGCATAAGGAACAATGTGCATAAGCTACATTATACCTCCATTCTCTTAATGCTACATTCTACATTCTACATTTTGTACATGTATGAAAGTAAGTGTACATATGCACTTTGTCTGTCTGGCTGCTTGGCTGTGGCTGTGACTGTGGCTGAGGCTGTGACTGTCTGAATTCTGAATATGTCTATATCTATATAAGTAAAATAAAGAACAGGGTTCATAGCCGTGTGTACTCTAATATTATATATTATACATTACTTATTACATATTAACTATTAACTATGTATGATATCCTCAGTAATCTCAACACTGCTTGGTGCATCACAATTCTCAATGCTCAATTCTCAACCCTCAATCCGCAAGTCTCAATATATTCCAGACAGTGTAATATAAATTGTACAATAATTATTATTCCAATTATCTGTATACTTTATATTGTATAATGTATAGACTATAGACACTGCCGACTGTAGTGTGTGCCCTGTGCAAATTAAACATAACTGTACACTGTACAAGTACAACAAGGAGAAGAAGAAAAAGTAGTAGTTGCAGTACTGGCCGTTGTAGCTATAAGAAAAATTCATACTTTATACTTTATACTGAGATTCAAATTCAACTTTAAATTCAAAAATCAAGAGTCTAAAGTTTACAGTCAAGTTAAAAGATAAAAGATAAAAGACAATCTATTAATAATAATTAATATTTAATTAACTCCTGGCGTTTAACATTTACAACAATAAATAATAAACTATTCAATCCAGTTCAATAGTAAAATACTTGAGTACAAGGTACTTTTACTTTTTATCCTATATCCTACTACTGTGATATTTTCAGTGACTGGGTTTTAATTGTGATAACTATCATTACAAATTAAAAGCATAGGCTAAACGGTGAATCGCGAAGGATCCGAACAGTATTAAAATGGACAAAAATAATTATAATAATTGTTGTTTTTCTTGATTAAAGTTTAGTGTTTTATATAATGAGCTGGAGTTGAGATTGAGGTTGAGGTTGATGATATTAATTTTACATTGTACATTAGATGACAATGACAATGACACGGTGACTCTATCACAGATTGTCTGCAGTTTTGTCTCAAATCTCAAGTAGTGTCCAATACCCGTTGTCCATTGTTCATTGTCCATGGTGAATCATCTTCCCCGCCCAAATTCTACAAGAATTTAGTCATCATTGAGAATCGTCATCATTATCACTATCATCACGAGTGCAAGTGCAACAAAACACAAGAAAAAGTGTGAAATACGTTAGAAAAAAGTGCACTGCAAGCTCAAATTGGAGGTAAAAGGTGGACTTGGATTTGGCTGTGAATGCATTTGGAATTTTTTGTGGTTCTTTCTGATTTCTCATCTACTCTCACGGTTCACGGTGAGACTTACACCTCTAACTGACGATTTAAAATTACATACATGTACTTTGTGTGCATTACTTTTTTATTATTTTGTTTTGTGTGGTGTACAAAATTCTGAATTTACCGAGCAGTGTCTTGTGTGTCTTGTGTTTTGTGCTTTGTGCTTTTTGCAGTGTCTGAGTTGTGGGGCGATAAGGTGCGGTGGGAGAAAAACATATCGGTGATGGGCCCAACATGTAAATTACAAAGATACGACAACGACATAAGACATAAGACATGAGTAAACCAAGTAGTATTAATGATATTAGTAAATAAAAATACATAAATAGATTGGGGCGAATAAACTTGCGGCCATGAAATATTTAGGAAATATGATGCAGATGCATTTTCAAGATGGTATCCCTAATCCGTATTTCGTATTTGTAATGAGAATTGTGTACTTTTCTTCAAGTTAGATCTTTTCTCTCTTTCTCAGAGTTTGCATCTTCAGTTTTTAGTTGTATTGTAGTCCACATATTTTGTACATACACTAAAAACTGTAGACTAAATATCTACAATCTACATGAGTGGAGTCAGACCTCTAGTCTATTATTGTCTTTGGCTTTGGCTTTGGCTTGTGATGTGAGTCTTTAGCCTTTTTCAAGATTCTTGATTCTAGATTCTAGATTTTTTACTCAAGAATAAACATTAGGGAGAGAAAATTATATTGAACATTAAACATACGTTGCCCGCGTATTGTTTTGTATTTTCATGAAAAACACCAGAATTGTGGTATTTTCAATCCGAATCGTTTATCGTTATCTCGAATTTGTAGTTGTTCAGCTGTGATTTGAAAAGGTAGCCGGAGTCGGTGTCGGTGTCGGTGTCGGGGCCGGAGTTTGCAAGTATGAAAATATGATGTAAAGATTTGTGGCTAGATGGCTGGATTAAACAACAAGTAGTAAACCGCGTCTCTCTCTCTCTGTAATAATTCTTCCCTCCACTCGTCATCGTCAGGGTTGTATGTTGTATGAAAGTGGATGGTGAATAGTGAATATTACACAATCATTTTCATTAGGGGAGATCCCTTTCTCCATTCTCCATTCTCCATGTACAAATACAATATACAATACTTTTTGCATAATACAATACTTGTAAAATGTGTACAGTGTACAGAGGTAAATTACATCACACACTCCTCTGTCTTCTATCTTCTATTATACTTTATACTTTGTACTCAAAGTTTAAAGTCTTACGAAATGAATTTCGACATCAAGTTCCAAATCTCTTTCATGTGTACCTTCAAAATTAAATACAGAATTTTGGAGTACGGGAATGATGTGAATTGTGAATGTGAATGTTGAATGTGAATATCTAATTGAACGTCTCTATCCGTCCTCTTCCTTTCTAAATTCTAAACCGCAATAGCTCCAACTTTCCAGCATTGTTTTCTGAGGTTCTGAGGTTTATCCTCTGAATTCAAGAGCTCGGAGATACTTTTGCTCCCGCAATTGTTAATTGTTATATTTTAGACTTTATCGATCCTGGACACTCTGCTCAAATCGCAAGTTTAGTCAAACAACCGACTCCAGACTCCAGAGAATCTCGAGACTCGAGATTCGAGTTACTGGAACATCTTCATTTGTAGAAAATTTTGGAGAATCCACAAGCACAGGATGAAAATTTGTTCATCTAGTTTATTTAGAAAACTTTTCTCAACAATCCACAACCTACAACCTACAACCGACAATAATTGTCATTGTGATATAAAGTGTCTGTGTCATTAGTATGTGTATGGATGTTTTTACTTTGGATTTAGATTTGGTTTTAGCTTTAGCAGTCGTTTTCTCTCTCTTTTTTTACAAAGAAATAAAGTGAGTAAAAAACCAGTCCTTCAGTTTTCAGTTTGTAGTTTATACAAAAGCCGAACAAAATTCGGAATGAGGAAACAATAGACTGTAAAATTAAAACCAGGTTAACCATGTCCTAGTCAACAGTCAACAGTCAATAGTTACAATAGTTAACAAAGGAAATAAAAGTTTCTTCATTTTAGATATCCGATATTTTCATGCACCGTTTTAAATTTGGAGTCTGTCTGTCTTACCTTTTTCTTCTCAATAACCTTTGGAAATCATTATAATAGTTTTGTGCACATTTGTACTTTGCGACCGGTTAAAAATTCCTCCTGTTCCTGTCTCTAGTTTAGAGTGCTCGTATTAATAAAATTCGGTTTAATATCCTCGCGTTTTAAAAAGAAAAGCAGTCGTAAGTATATTTTTACTTGCAATTCATCTATATACTTGTACTTTGTACTACATATTAAAATAGATTTTGTGGAATAAATTACAACAGCCCCGTTTTAAAACTAAAAGGGAATTTCCAAACTTGTCTCTTATTTTATTTACTCGTTGTTTTGTTGAAAAAAACCGACCTGTGTCGTGAAATCCACTGTATTTTAAAATACAAGTACAAATACAAATATGCAAGTATGAATACAAAATTCAAACGTAGCATAAAAACAGAAAGGAGCTTCTTTCAATTTAATTAAATAAAAAATAATATATTATTTTACTCAGTTGAACTTTGATTTAAACTATAATAATTTTTTTTTTATTCCAGGTTCCAAAACTCCAGATGAAGATATGGAAAAACATGAGACATTCTCATTGGAAATTGGACAAAAGTTGATTGTGTAGAAATGAGGTCTCTTTATAATCTGTGAACTTTGAATGAACTCAAAAGGTGAGTCTCTTTTATGCCTTTATTTTTTATATGAGTATTTTTCCACAATTAGACTTAAAATTAGTTTTTTGAAAAAACTGCTAGACTTGCACAATTCTCTAATAAAACCAGGAACATTTTTTCTTGTTTAAAAGTTGTTCAAAAGTCATTTCAAAATTAGTTATAAAAGTATTCAAAATGTAACAAGTAACAAGACACATGTTCCAATGTTCCATATTTCATAATGTCTAATGTCTCAAACGGCACAAAAAACTAGACACAAAATACAAAATACAATCACCTCTGTCAACATCATTTTATTTTATGGTTTACGATTCGTATGATTTGCAGACAGTTTGGAGCTGTTTTAAAAAAGTACCATTAAACATGTACTTTATTCATGTTTAATGGTTAATGTGGATGTAAATATTTTAATTGCGCCTCCGTCTGTCGAATGTCGAATGTCGAGTGCGTTGTTCAAGGAAACTATTCAAATTCTATTTTCTATAATGTTTCCAAAAACTTAGCATAGGATACATTCAAAATTAAGATATGTCAAAGGTAGGATTTTTTTATGGATATAACATGTTATATTTTATGTATCTACACATCAATGGGTTAAATTATATGCAAATTACATATTATAGCTACATTATAGTTGATAGTTTATAGTTTATACTTTCTGGAACTGCATAGAATTATGACAATTGGAGCTGAAATGGACTGGAGTTACATCTATTTTACATAATAAAATATTGTACATTGTAAAGGGATGCATATTCATGCATCGCTCAATGCCCATGATAAAGATCAAGATATTGAATCCGAATGCATAATAAAAATATAGAAGAGCTAGACAACGGAAAACTGGATGGATACAGTTGTCATTTGTATTTGAATTCTGAATACAATCTATATTTGTATTATTTGTGTAATGTGTTGGTACGTGCGGCCAGGGAGTGGATTTCTAGTTTATAGTTTGAAACATACTCCACACTCCACACACGTACTCGCAGTAGACGACAGATTAATAAAAAAAATCTAAACAAATAAATAGATTGGGATAAAAATTTGTATCGATTCAATATTCTATACATTGTGAAAATGAAAGGGTGACAATGATTTAATGTATAATGTACGAGTTACGAGTCAGCCTGCGACATGCAAATTCCGACTGCCTTCTCCATTCTCAATATCTTTTGAATATTTATGTCAAAGGTGCAACTGTCAGAGATTTTTATTCAATCTATTGCTCCGGTCCAAATCCAGATCCAGATCCACATTCAATTCTCGATTTGAAGGTAGTCAATCGAGTCTCGAGTTATAGATTTTTTGACAATCGACACGAGCAACAATCAACAATGTATATAAAACCTACAGTATAAATTCTATGTATGACTAGAGCTGATTGAAAAAAATGAAAGAGATGTAAAAAAAAAAAGTTCTGTATGAATTTGCATACCTCAAATTAAAAATTGAGACTGACAACATAAAAAATAAAAAAATAAAAATGAGTTTCAACTTGTTTTTCCTTTGTTCAGGCTCCCTTTCATTCTGTAGCATTGTCAATTGTCAATTGACAATTGTCACACATGAATCATGTGCTTTATTCTTCGAATCTTGAATCTGATTGTGGCGTGTGTTTCATTTCCAAATTCCAAATCTCATTCCGACCCCATCTCAGATCTCAAATAAACACGAATTAAAATTTAAAACTCATTAATATTTTGTTAAACATGAAACACATTAAAAAAAGGTTGAGATTTGAAAAACAAGAGCAAAATCATTTGTGAAAAACTAAAGTGTGTTTGAAACAAATCGTTCTTACAGTTAGTTTTGAAATCTCTTGTGATATTTCAAAAGAGATTGAAATTCCAATTTCTTTGTATTTTCTATGCCTTGCGGACTGAGGTTTGAGGTTTGAGTTTTGAGTGCCTTTGTCTAAATATATTATACTAAAAAGTAAACAGTAAATTGTAAATGCCGATCAACTTTATTTGGGATAAGAATAATGTTGTTTAGAATTTAGAATGCAGTAGTAGAAAAATGAGGACAACATACAACATTAAATCTGGATGTGTGCATATTATTCCTGCTCTAAAAAGTACTAGCACAAAGGGGAATCGGAGAAGTAGGAATAAAGAAAGAAGGATTTATTAGTTGGTTTGTTCTTATTCCTATTCGTATTTCTCTTCGTATTTCTCTGCAGAGCTACAAACACTTTGAATTTACAAGTAGATGCTCGTGTGTTGTATCCTACTGTTGTTTTCTCTGTGTTTTATTCCTTCTGGTTCTGGTCGTGTAGTTTGTAGTTTGTAGTATTGAAATGGAGTGGTTTGGTGTGGTGTGGATTTAAGTTGGAAATGAAGAGAATAAAGTGAGCCCGGGAGGTAAAAGGAAAAGGGTAACACCTCACCAACAACTCCTCCTTGTCCGTCTTAGTTTCCGCCCCGTTCGGATGGCCACCCATTCCATCCCCAGAAAACTCACTACTCACTACCAACTACCAACTACCAACTACCAACTACTGAACACTCAATACTCAAATGCATCAACTCAGCTGAACCCGACTCAACACAAAACGAAAGCCAGAGCCACAGTAAGAGCAAACAGACGAACAAACTATGAAGAATATATCCACACAGTATTTAGTACATACATGTCTAACATATTATATACTTGTGTATTACACGTTCATGCACCCCGACTGACTGATATCCTAGTCCGATTTAGCGTCCTCAGTTCATCATCAGACTTTCATCCTATCAAACCCAACCAAACCAAACCAAACACTTTTCCCTAAAATACTAAATACTAAAAACACATACACATCAGATTAAACGATAAACGATAATAATACAGTGTACAATTTACTTTTTCCGTAACCCTTAAAATTCTCAGAATTTCTTCCAAAGTTTCCAAAACTAAGCTTCTTGTTCTTCCTTCTTTTGGACTTTGTTCTACGGATTAATTTCCCCATCACAAATCATCACCCGCTCCAGTTCCGGTTCCTCATTTTTTTATTTTACCTGAAAGCTGTCTCTTCTTTCTTCTCTCTTCTGTTTACTTGATTCGTAGTGTCTTGTGACTTGTGATATTTCTAAAGTTCATTTTACATCTTGTACATTGTACATCTTTTCAACCTTTTTCTACACAATAATTAGTAATTAGGAATAAAGTGACAATAAACAATAAAACTGCCCATTAGATTATTATTATTATTATCTTTCTCCCCGGTCAGTGCTTTTGTGCATACGGAATTTTAAAACAGTGCAAAATACTAATAGAAATCAAACTAATAGTAAAAATTGACAACTGACCAAATGAAAATCAAGTTGTGTGTGTGTGTAAAAAGGAACGAATTCAGATTGATTTTCTACAGTGATTTACAGTTCTTCAGCATTGACTATTTAACATTGAACATTGAACATGGAACGTAAAATGAAGCCCGGAGGGAATCCAGGATTCCAGGATTTGAGAACGGTGAACGATGAACGGTGAATTGAATATGTATAGAATACTTTATTGTTCTTTTATTGAAAATGGGATTTGGATTTGAATTCGGATTGGGAAATTAAATCCGTATCCAAATGAAACTCAGAAATATACTAGACAAAAGAGTACAAATGTACAAATGGGAGAGAATTTGTTGATGAGTTGAGCTGGATTTGAAACTGAAACTGAGTATGTTAAAACTAGACTTGAATATGAGATTACTATACGGAAATGGCTGCGGCTATGGTTACAATCCTCGGTTCTCGGTTCTCAGTTCTCAGTTCTCGGCTCTCGATTCTCGGTTCAGGAGTGAAAGAGACTGACCAAAACCAGACGGAAAATCTAAATCAAAATCAAAGTCATAGTCAACAACAAAGACAAAAGCAAAAGCAAAGGCCAAATCCCAAAGTCGGGAATTACATGAAACATCAAAAGCCGGGCAGAGGCAGACAAATTGACAGAGAGAGAGAGAGCAATAGAGTGGGTGTGGAATATACATAATACAGTATGATTTGAGATTTGAGCTGTGAGTATGTGCGGGTACCAATACTAATTACTTTATCCTGATCATGACAAGTACAATGTACAAAGTAAAATGTACAGAGTACTTACTCAATGCAATTGCAGTTAAGCCCTCAAGACCACTTGTTGAACTCTTTTTACTTACTTTTCTACTTTACTTATTCCATCCAACTAAATAATCCGCATTAACATCAACATCAACATCATCATCATCATCATCAATATCAATATCAACATCAACAGGAATACAAATAACAAATATCAAGTTGAAGCTTATCAAGTAAATTCAAAGTACTCTTATAGTAAATCTGTGATTTTATCTCACAAATCACAAGTACTAAATATTCTAGTATTTCATAGACTTGAATTCAACACTCAACACTCAAGAGAGTCAAGTCAAGTCAATTCAAGTGATGACATGTCTACATTTATTTAGATTGAATTGAATTGAATTAAATTTCTCAATTTCATCTGTTCTCTTTTCTCTGTTCTTTTTTTTATTTTTCTGGATTCAGGATTCCAATTTATTTCCTGTTATTTAAGTGCTCTTGAATTTAGCATCTTGAATCTTGAATTACATTACAATTTACAATCTATCCATTCGTATCTTCAATCTTGAATTTCCATCCAACTTTCAATCTTTCCGTCTTCTCAGCTGGTTTGTTATTCCTTTGGTCCTGAAACTGATCTTCTCAAATCTCAAATCTCAAATGTCTCAAAACTCAAAACTAAATGTAAGTTACCTGCCATTTTGTCCACCTTCAATTTTACTTGAATTTTATTTTCATTGATTACTTTTTATTTTACTTTGCATTTATCGTCTTGAGAAATTATCGTCTCGACAAGGATTTCGGAATGAATTTTTTTACTCTGTGTATAAAAAAGTGTTATTTGTATTTTGTATTTTGTATTTTACATGGGTGTGTAAATAGTAAATAGTAAATAATACATAATAAAAGTTACAATGGAGAACACAGAACACAGAAGAGTGAATGAATGAGCTCATGCCGAGAATGTGATTAGTCGGATTAGTCTCTCATTTACATTGTACATTGTTCACACTGTACACTGGAGATTGGAGATGCCTTCCCACTTTGAATATTAACTATTAACATTGAAACTGTGTCCACATTTAAATGACAAAGAGTTTTTTCCCTACACGTTACCTTGTCGTTGTGTGTTGTTCCAATGGAGTTTGTTTTGAATTTTGAATCAAAGGCCCAACTCTTTTTTGTAGGTAGTCTGTAGTCTCATTAAGTCCCCACGTGTTAAAAGTCGCTCCTTCATTGTTGATTGTTGATTGTTCAGGATGGAGCACAGAGCACAGAACATGCATATAGAAAATGAGCAAAATATGCACAAGTATTGTTGCTGTAACTTGTGTTGGTTTCATTCATTCACTCATTCACTTTAGCATTTAATATTCATGAATGAAGTGAAACTGAATAAATGTGAATAAAAGTGAATGATTCAAAACTCAAAGGTATTCAAAGGCCTTTGAAGGGATGACTTAATTTTCTCTTGCAGTGCAAGAGCTCAATTACCTAACACGTTCTCTTGGTTGAACCTATCTACGTCCTACGTCCTACGTCCTACGAATATTAAGTAGGCTCAAGGCTCAAAGCTCACCTTTATTTATTAGGTATCTTGCTCATTGCTCATTCAGTTTTATTGCTCCTATTTAAAATTATATGATAATATGTACAATGTACAAAGTATCTTATTATTTTTTCTGGAGCTAGGATTCGGATTTTCATTCTCATTCATGATTTTCCTCATTTTTTGCTGACAATGAAACTCCATCTTAAGTTGTATGTATTTTTTGTTCTAGTTCTTTTTAAATACAAAATATTTTCTTTAAGGAATCCGCCTACTTGTACAGAATTATTACGAATATTATGAATTATGAACTATGACAAATGGCAAAGCTTTGTCTAAATTCTACAACTTCCTGTGGATTGTGGATGAAATGTAAAACATGGAGTTAAAAGTGACTAGATTCGTTAGTTATTTCTATGGTCGAGAGTCGAGAGTATTTTTTAGTATTACTCACCCTTTTTTTCGCATGACACATGGAAATTTTTATACACTTGAGACTTGAGTCTTATGTATATAATTGTTTATGCAGGATTTTGTTGGAGATATCTCAGACGGATTATTATGTATTATATTATGTATTTAAAATATTTTCATGACATTATCTATTATCTACAGATTAGTCAGTAGTCAGTAGTGTAGACTTTAGACTATAGAGTACAAAGTCTGGAGTTTTTTTTTACATTTATCACAGTATTTTTATTTAATCCGCGACCAACAACCAACATCAACATCAACATCCAATCAACGAACCACTACTCGTGTACTAAATGTACAATGTCTAATGTATTTAGTAGTTAGTCAAAGAAGCAAGCGGAAAACGTAGACTCTAAACTCTAGACTTGCTGACATTGGCAAAAGACTTTGAAACACGTGGAGACGGGAGGCGTGTGATGATTGGTACTAAATAAAAAATAAATAAAAAATGCCAAGTACAAAGTTTTACTTTTTGTATTTAACCATGTTTGAAAATTGCAAATTGAAAATGTCTGTCGTCTGTACTAATTACTAATTGTAGCCAAGTTGAGGGTGAAAATTGAAAATTTCTCATACCATTTGTGGTTGATTTGGCTGACTGAATTCCTCCAGTTTTGACTCTATAATACAGCGGACTCAAAATTTAACACCGTTTTAGCAGCTGTCTTCAAAAATTTAGTCACATTTCACCACATGATTATTGCTAATTGATCATCATTTGGTATTTTTTCATATTTTATTGGAATTCCAACCAATTTTTTTTTACTTTTCATTTTGTTATTTGGGAGGAAAATTGGATGAAAAAATGACATGAATGTTCAAAAACTGCTACACATATTTTAATACAACTTGCTTCTTGAATAAAGAATAACAGTTGATAAAAAATGACGACAAATCTACATGGGTTTTCATTTTCCGTGTGGACTGTAGACTGTAGACTGTAGAATGTAGACATAAACTCGTTCACGGCGTAGACAAAATACTAAATACAGATACAAATGTTAATACAATCGATTGAATATTGAATGGATTGAATAATATCCCAATAATAATAATAATAATATGTGTCTCTGTGAGCGTGTGCTGTCTGTAGTTTTTAGCTCGTGGTCTCAATGTGTTTCCATTGCGTCTGATTTTTATGTTACACACTCTACACATGTAGAGTGGAGAGTGGAGAATGGAGATCGGAAAATAGAAAGTTGAACCCTTCTCGCTTATCTACAGTTCAACGTTCATTTTTCTAATTCTGATCCAATTGGATTGGAATGGATTGGAATGGCCGTTGACCGTATGCATAAATATATCTGTATTCAATAAAGTAAAGTAAATGCACACACTCAACCTCACACTTGTGTACAAATACAAATACAAATGGACCAGGATTTGGATTTTTATTGGTCCTCACTCTTCCATTTTAATCCTCCTCTCTTTTCTCCTTCCTCATTTCTCATTTCACATTTCAGACTTCTGTTTCATGTTTCATGTTCAGACACAAATTAATCTCTGAAAAGCCTGAAAAGTGATATAAAAATTAATAGAAATTAACTCTAGGATCTTATGCAGAAAAGTATGATGTAGGATTTTAAGAAAGTCAATCTTGTCGTGTCGTGACCTTGACTAAAAAAATTAAATGTAAATGGTTTTGGTATGTGATTTAGTTGAGGTTTTGTGGATCAAGAAATGGATGAATAGAGAAAAAGAAGGAAAGAACTTGCCGAGTCGGGTTTCTTTCTTCTTTACATAATTTATGTTCATGATGAGGCTTTGACATAGTCAAAGCTTATAGATCTAGAATCTCTTGTACATTGTGGATCTTACTTTTACTTTTTTTAGGCAATTCCAAATGTAAAACATAAAACATAATGTGTAACTTTGTATGTATTTCCTTTGTACGATAAATCTCAATTGAATTCAAGTCCAACCTTTTCACGCTGAGTTTTGGTTTTATGTGTGTAAATATGCTTAAAATAGCCACTTTGACATTTCGACATTAGACATGTTTTATTTCATTCCTTTGTATTTTTTGTTTCTTGTTGTATCCCTCAATTCCAGTTTTTTAAACAGTGTAAAAAATATTATGCCAAATGGAGCCAAGTTACACACAAAATGCAGAATACAAAAACGGCACAAGACATGTGTACAACATGCTGTCGTTATAAAGTAGACACATTGGTGACATTTTTTGCGGGAAATAAGTGGGAAAACGTGAGCTAAAAAGTCAATTTTCTTTCTTTATGAGGCTTATTACGCTGGAAAATACATTCCCTTTCTCTCACTCTTTTACAATTTTGATCAAATTCTAACTTGCATTAAAGTTTGGTTTTACTACTGACTAGTGACTACCGGGTTTGTTAAATTTCCAACGGAAAAAAAGTTTTCACGTTAAACCTTGTAATAATGACATTTCACGCTGTACTTTTTATATCATCCTCGTCTTTAACGGATATGGTATATGGTTTTGTCTATGTTCTACACTCTACACTTTTCACTGTAGTTTTACTGTGGTTTTTACACACACACGAAGGAAAAATGTGCAAACTGCAGCCTGTGTTTTACTACCTGTCTATTGATCATGTACATTTGTATCCGCCGAAGATTGTCTTGTGTCTTGTGCCTCGAGAAAATGCCTGTAGTTGACAATATATATAGCTAGTAATGTATGTCCGAAATTTCATAAGTCCTGATTTTACTCCGCCGTGTAGGTGCTTGTTTCAGTGTCAAATTAAACTCACAAAAATTTGTTGGTTTTACGTAGTTTTTAATTAATAAGTAGTGCTAAAATCACTATTATTAAGAATGAGAATATTGTTGATTTATTAGAATTTGTTCCCTAGAGTTCTTGCCCATGTAATATTTTCGTTTAAAAGCTTACAAATTAATATTAGTGTAGAGTACAAAAAAATGAAAAGAATATAAAATATGCATATCAATATGCAATATATAATGTATATAACATATAACTATATTAATTATCAATTGTAGGTCTTGGATCATTTAGCGGACATTCTCATAAATTTAAGCAAAATTTAATTATTTAAAACAAAGTAAATTAATATTCTAATATAAGAGACAAAATATCTGAATTATGTGTGCAGATATTTAGATCCGATTAAGGAATGAATTTGCTTTATCCTGAAGTGTTGATCCATTAAACGATTGCAAGGTCAAAATTGCAATTGCTGTCCCCAACTTCATATTTTGCTCCAACGTCTCCTCACATATACGCTTAAGCTCCGTCACGTGATATACATCGGCAATTCTATATAACTCTATTGCATGAACCTCCAGATCGGTCACTCGACCAGTATACAAATGCTGTAGTAGTCGTTGGACGACGACGGCGGAGAAACTTGGTATATGGATTAAGTTTCCCTCCGGCTGGAACATTAGACATCTCAATATGGACAAAAGAACGGAACTTTGGGCTGTAGTACACAAAAAGGAAAGAGAAAACATATTTTGTATTAGTAATAGTGACCGTTGGAATCCCCAAATGCATTATTATTCATGCTATAATTTATCACATTGTTAATTAATGGTATATAATAATAAAAACTCACCCGCAAGAAGAATTTTAGACGCTCGAAAATCCTTTTCCGGGGTCCTGATTACTATGTCTGAAAAGTCCGGGTCATCCAAAAACGGTGTAAAGGGTCCAACACGTGCACGAACCTCTTCTTCTGTTCTCATACCGTTCTCGTTTTCTCTCTGGGTTGCCATTTTGTCATTTAGTCAAGTTTATTAGTATGATTTTTAACTGATGTAAAAGTGTCCGATTGTAATATTGTGGAGCAGAGTCAAACGAGACAATTGTCCGAGTACTAAGTATAAGAGGGGCTGACATGCAGAGATGAAACTGATAGCAAAATAGATAAATTTTGCTCTATTTGTACCCCCTAGAAGAATGCAAACGTATAAAAATCTATAATTGTTTAAAGTTTTCTTAATAATAACAAACTCCATCCTCAGAAGTAATTGAGAAATATTGAAAAACAAAAAATGATTCATCCAAATATTTTATTCTATACGATATTATATCTCGATGGGCTCTGGTGTCCTTCTGCACAAAAATATGCATATTTCGTAACTCTGAATAAAACTGCAGTTTTATTTTACATAGCATCGTGTCTTCTCATGCACATTTTTTACAAATGACACGAGGAGCGAAGTGTAAGTATAAAAAATATTGTAATTAAAATATTACGATTGGAGAAATAAAATAAATATCGATATTATTCTATAATTTATTTATTACATGTAACTATAGACTTACGCGACAAGATCGCAGCGAGTTGTGTCATATTTTTCCTTCAAATCAAATGGAAGTAGATCTTAAATATTTTTTATGTTTGTTTAAGAATCCCAACTTTTTGTTTTTACTTGAAATCCTAATACCAAGGAGGTTTAAGTCATGCTCAGTTATTTCATCCTTCATGATCCCAAGTTATGATTATGATTATGAGCGATGATTATTTTGTGTAAAATAATATGCTTACTTTGTATTTATAATCGCACATAAAACGTTTTGCTCATAATAACATAATATAACAAATGGTGAATGGTGAAGTTAACTGAAAGTATGTCGTCTAAACTTAATAAAGACTTTTATTTCTATGAAGTTGACTAATCTAACTACAAAGTAAAGCAAAGTATAATTGTACACAGTACACACTTAAACGTACCTACAATCCGATTAGAAATGGGAGAGACTTTTGCGTAAAAATCAACAGAAATTGGGAAATATGTACAATCATATTGTAAATTTAGATTGGAATCCGAATACATAAATGTAATCCTGTGGATTTATGTATATTGTACATAGACATTAGACGCAGAATGTAGAGGGAAGAAAGAGAGATGAAAGAAAGCCATGGCTGGATGAGTCGTTGATAATTCAAGTCTCCCTATTTTTGGACTTAATACAATTGCAATATTAAATACTCCATTCTCAAATGTTATGCTCGTGGGAAAATCCTGGTTAAAAAACCTTGTTTTTTATCATGTAGGTAAAAAAATGAGTGGTGGAGGGTTCTCTTTTAGGATTTGATTTATAAAAATGGTAAAAAACAGGGAAACTTGTTCTTCTTCTTTATGTCATTCTTTGTTGATTCGGATTTGGATTCGGATTCGGGGTCTTTTGATTTACATAGGATTGGTCGTGAAATGCAAAGATTTACAGTTATTTTCTCCATTCCTATCTGAATCTTTAGTACAGTTTAGATGTGTGTAAAAAATGAAATGAAACTGACTAATCATCCCTGAGACTTTTTAAGGGAAAGAGCAAAACATGTAGACGGAAATTGTCCTCATATTTATACATGTATGTATCTTTCTTATACTGTATACTGTATCGTGTATCTTGTATACGGACAGTTTTAAAAAGGTGATTGAATGCCTCGGTAAAAAATGAGGCAGAGAGAAAGAGAAGAAGAGAAGAGGGAGAAAATGGAAGGAAGGAAGAAGAGTGAGAAAATATTGTACAAGTGTAATTTTTTCCTTTTTTCCAAACAGGGGAATTTTCATTTCAAGGGACAATCTTCAGTCTGAGTCTGATTCTGATTCTGAGTTTGAATATGGAGAGAGAGAGAGAGAGAGAGAGAGAGAGAGAGAATGAGACTTGTGAGACTTGTGATACTACATGCAGATAGACATGGATATATCTATATCTATATTGTTCACATTATCTAGGAGATTTTTTAACAGTTTAAGAACTGAGAGGACAGAAAGCTTTACAGTGTACAGTGTACAAGTATAATATATAATATGTACCTTTGTGTATACATATGTGTTTGTGTTTTGTGTATGTGATTTTTTAAGCCGGTTGTAAAATGATTTTGTTGGGTAACCTTCACTTTTTAAAGTGTGGGGACTTGAGCATTCCAATTCCAGTGGAAATACATGTATCATGTATGTATAATATTGTACATGAGGAAAATGTCCTTTTGTATCTATCTTCTATCTTATCGTTCCTTGAACTTTTCTCATCCGCGCCACTCTCTGTCTTGTGTTTTCTGTCTTCATCCCGTTATATTCTATTATTTCACATTGTGTGGAAAACGTTAGGGCAGGGACATCAATTTCTGACTTTTGTAGTGAAGATACTTTATATTTATGGACTTGAGATGAAATGTCTAATGTCCAACTCTCAATGTCCAATTTCAGAACCCTCAGTTTTGTAATAAGGAAGAATATTTTTACAACTTTGGTTTTTTAACTACTGCGGATTGTCAGTGCTCAGCGTTCTTTATTCTTTAGGGTCTCAAGTCTCAAGTCTAAAACTTTTAAATATCCTGTATCTCAAATGTTGTTTATATCTGTAATGTGTAATGCGTAATGTTTTTTTTCAAACACGTCAGACTCTGCCCGTTAAAAAATACTTAGAGCTTGTATGTATTATTTATGTGTAAATTCTGAAGTGTGGAGAGTATAGAGTGTAGAGTGTCCTTGTTCCTTGTCCAAATGAGGAAGCGGACATTGACTTATTCTTTCTGAAAAAGACTTTTAGATTCTAGATACTAAATGCCAAGTAATAATATTCTTGATTATTCTGGAATGTAGAAAATACTTTTACACTTTACACTACAAAAATGTTGAGTAATAGATGGTAAAAATTACTTGTGTAATAATATAATAAATTAGTTGGTAGCATTTTCCCGCGCATCCTCAATCCTCAGGATTCACAATCAACAATCCACAACCAGCAAAATGGCATAAGAAAGCTTATCAAGTTTCGCATTTCGAGCTTCAAGCTTCCAGTTGCTATGCCTGGATTTCAAATTCTCATTTCTCAATTCAGGATTACAAGGTCAAAATTATGAATTATGAATGCACAAGTTAGATTGGCTGAGAGCTGCGAGGTACCAAAGAGACAACTAGACTCTGCAATATACAATATACAATGACATGAAACAAAATGACTAGACAATAAAAGCTCAATGTGCAAATTTCACGGCAGTCAGTTTTCAGTCTAGAGTTTCTAGTTTGTAGTACTCCCATTTCCACACATGTATTTACTATTTACATGACATTTGAATTTAGAAAAGCTTCTTTCTTCTAATTACTTGTTCCGATTTCCCCTCCATTTTGCTCTGTAACTCTAATCTCTAAAGAAATGATAAATAGAATGAACTTTCTTTCTCTTGTTCCTTCTAAATTCTAAATTCTTGGACTGACTGTTTTATTTGGTATTTGGTATTCCTTACGCAAGATCAGCATACTTTATTCTCTACAGACAATTTTGGGGCTCGGCTTTTCATTCATGTATCTTCTTTATTCTTTATACTTTATATTGACATGCCGTATGTTATAAGTATTAAGTTGTATCTAAAATGGGAATGAGAATTAAATCCATGTAGATTTATGAGGAGCAAAAATTGAGAGAGAGAGAGAGAGAGTGAAGAATTTTGTATTCTAGAAAATATTTCGTTTGTCTCGATTTTTCGATTCTCGATTCTCACTTGTCAAGTCTGCATGCAGAATACAGAGTGTAGAATCTCCATAAGATGCACAATGTACACAGTACAGCAAACAATGCCAATGAAAAGTATAGAAAACTAAAGAGGCAAAGTAAGGAATAAAAAGGAATATGAATCCGAATACATAATGTATCTTTGAGGATTTTTGTGTAAAAAACTCACCACATTTGTTTATATTTGTGTCCATATAAATATCAATAAATATCAAGGGGGATCAAACCATTCCTGCCACAACTCACAAGAAAATAAAACATAAATAAATGAGACATGCAGGAATGAATCATGATGATGATGATGATGATGATTGTGGATCAAGAGAAAGAGAAAGAACTGGAAAAAAGTAAAAAGAAATAAAAAAGTAGCTCTATAGAATATTCTACATATGTAGAAGGGGAATCAGCATCATCATACCTTTGATTTTGGTTTTTTAACAAAATCGTGGGAATTCTCAATCCCTGCACTTCCTCAACAAACTGAGAGATCCGAGATTTCGGCAACAATAAAAAATATAAAAAATACAAAATACACATGTGAACATGTACAATGTACAATGTACATATTACATATTGTAAATATGTGTTTTAATCTGAGCAGGGTGATTATTTAAAAAAAAATTCTGGTTTAAAATTAGTTAAAAGTACATGGATCTTTGCTTTTTTTACCAAGGGACATTCTACTGTATAAACACTAGTGCACTAGTGTCTGTATAAATTTATAAACGTACCTGTACACTCTACACTGTGTTTGAATTGAATTCTCTTACCCAAAAAACCCATGATAATAATAATAATAATAATAATAATAAAAGGGAGGGTTCATACACATATTCTATATGCGAAGGAATGAAGTAATATTTTATGTATGGTGTGTTTTGGGATATAGCTCATCGGGTCCAGGATCTTTCTCTCTCTCTCCCTCTTCGCTTCTCTTCTCTTTTGGTCTGGTTTGGTCTCTTTCCTCAGTATCTTTTATCTTTTATTCGGCACTCTTGATATATACTTTGTACACGGTAAAAAAGCAGGTGCTCAAAAAGATTTCTCTCTTAAAAAACTACACAAGTATTTCGACATTACGATATTACGGTAGAGATGAGAGATGAACGCACCCTCTCCAAAAAGTTCTCATCAGATTATACAATGAATTCCATGATTAAAAAAAAAAGGTCCGTCTCTAACACACTGTATTTTGTATTTTTAGCTCTGACGTAAAATAAATAGGACAGGATCTATTTTTTACCTTTTTAAGTATTATTGTATCTACTTTTACTTTTTACATGTTATAAATGGGTGGATATTTTTACAACCTTAGAATTATTAAGAGTATATACTTCCGATTCCGATTCCGATCCCGAGTTCCCACTTCCACTTCTTTTATTATAATTTTTTAAGGAAAAATTCCTCCATGTATCAATCAATATCAAGTTAATGTGTGTGAAAAAAAAACATTCCATTTTTTCATCAGTATCTCCAAATCCAGATTCAGTAAAAGATAAAAAGGAAAACCATGTGAAAATATTTTTCCACTATTTTGACAAAGATTTTTTTAGTCATTCGTAAGTATTTCTTGTGTATTGTGTAGGTTTTTGAATAGCAAATACAAATAGTGAATTGAGTGACAAGATTAATTGCCTAAAATAACAAAGCATTTACTATTTACTATATTTACACCATACATTTTATTACCACACTTTACATGGAACATGGGATTTCTTGCAAAAGTAATCTAAAGTACAAAACTCTAAATGTTGTGTAAAGACTCTTTACTAAAGAGTAAAAGAGTAATGAGAATTCAAGTAGATAAATAAATACTTGAGACTTGATACGTATGAATATGACATAATATGTATGAAGTTGGATGTTGGATGTTGGATATTTTGATAACGTTTTCATCCTCGGTTTATTACTCTTGTCACTTTCCCTGAAGGAGGAGGAGGAAAAGAGCGAGCCAAAAGTGGGTTCCTTTAAAAACAGAGTATTTTAGATTTTAGGTAACATTGTGTTGTGTTGTGCTGTGTTGAGTCGTAAATGTCGCAAGTCGCAACTAATTGAGACTCTCTTTTCCTTTTTGGGTTGTTTATACAGTTATTATTCTCCTCCACTTTATGACTCTCTTTTTCCAAAAAGACATGAGCTATCCAGAAATAGAGAAGTGGCGAAGAAGAGAGATGGGTCAGAAAAAAAACTGTGGAAAGTAAGGAGCAGAGTAATTACTTTGTACTGTACAGTTTGTACTTTTGTATTCTGTATTCTGTACTGAGAGCTCATATTAAGAGGTTCTGGTGGTTTACGCCGATTAGCTTAAAAAAGATATTGATATTTCCAGTCTGCGTTTTGAGTCAGTCAAACAAAGTCCTGTCGCATCTCCACAAGGAAGAAGTAAGAAGAAGAGACATTTATAGCTTTTCTTTTCTGTCTTCCGGCATCATCTTCATTTTTTAAGGAGTTTTATTTTTTTATGACTCCAGTTCAAAGTTCTGCCTTGACCCTTGATTTTTTTCTTGACTTGTGATTTGTGATTCATCTACAATCTACAATCTACAATTACAGTCTACACTAAAAATATTTCAAAGTGACTGAAATAGAGTGAGACATCTTCATCTTTATTTGTGAAATTGAAACTGTTTTATACTTTTGGGAAACAAGATTGACTTTTGGATTTTGGATCCAGTTTTACCTCAAACTTGTGAATCTTGACTATTGACTATTTACTGGTTACTGATTACTGAAGTGGACAAAAAGGATACAAGATTACAGTTTTACATTTTTCAAGTTCAAGTGAGAATCTTAATTTGGAGATTGACAGATGAAAAGTTATGAGAAAGTTTGTGTTGCGTGGATAATAAGTTGAAATATTAAGGACTTTTGATATTTTTGGAGTTAGTGCAATGCGAGTTGAGAGTTGAGATTTGAGTGTCTTTTTACTATATGTAAAATTCCTTGAGAAACCTATAAGCTTTGAGAATCTTAGAATTTGTTGGAAAGTGTAGTTTAAAGTGTAGCCTGTAGACAACTTGTAACAAGCAAAAACTGAGAAGGAAACGGAAAATCTTGTGCAGTGTACGGTGTATTTGTATTTGTACTCGAATTCGTATTCGTATTCTCATTCTTTACGGTTTACTCTGCTTAAGAATATAATTTTCTTTCAATTTTGACGGTGGGGACGTTTTAGCGTGACAGTTGTTGAAAATCACGGATCACGGACATTGAGACTCTTGTCACTTTCCATTCTCTGGAAATACTGTGGATTTGTCTGGATTCCACGTTGACTTTGACTTTGACATTGGCTTTTCATGTCTCGTCTTGTCCTGTCTTCAACTACTTTTCTTTACATCTTCTTCCTTCCCGTCTTTTTACTTTTTACCTTATTGTCATTTCTGTACAAAAAAAGCCAAAGATTTCATTCATACACAATACAATACAACATACCACACACAGGAAAAACGTACATGGATTTCATTCAGTATTTGGTATTTAGTCTGAGGTTAGTTTTGGTTTTTTGTACAATGTAAAATGTACAGTGTACAATCTGATTAAAGCGTAAACTCATAAACAAACATAAGAAAAAGTCACAATAACTTTACATTTTAAATTCGGACCTCAGAGAAGAATTTTTTCATGTGTGTTTTTATTATTTATTTATTTATGTGGGTTGATTTTATTTCGGTTTCACTTTGTTGTAAGTTGTAACTTGTGAAATTCGTTCGCATATTTTATATTTTATCTTTTATCTTTACCACAGATCACAGATGCATTTAAAAATTTTAAATGTACTGATCTTTTATCTGGGTTATTTTTACTCTTTACTCAATTTTACTTGTTACTTTTTACTGGGGACAATGAAAAATGAAAGTAATCAGAAATGAGAAGGAAGAAAGAAAATAGGGAAACTTTGAACTGTACAAATGCACCAAAAATAGCCAAAAAGAATCTAGAAAGAAAAGGGAGTATTTAAGTGGAATAAGATGGACTGAACAATAAAGGGGGAACAACAATCAACAACCAACAACCAACAAACTCAAGGCTCAAAAAACTCCAAACTCCAAACGCTCCTTTGCTTATACATTGAACCAAATGACCCGGCAACTTTCTTTTCAACCAGCACAACCAGCACTCCACATGTGTATAATGTATAATATAAAACGAGGAATAAGAAATGGGACGATGGAAATAAAAACCCTTCTCATCATGTCTCATTCTTATTTTTCCTCCTTCTCAATTCTCAATCCTTCATTCAAAATTCCCTTGCATCTTTTCAAATGAAGGTTCATGTGTGTACTCTTTGAGCTGTGATATGTGATACAGTATGTACATTATACGTGGACACAATGGGCACAAGATGAAACTAAAAGTTCCTTTTTTAGAAAATAAAATTTCTTCTTCTTATTCCTTTTCATCATTATGATGATGATCGTCTTGCAATCTTTTTCTTTTTCTATAGTTAATATGGATCCTTTATAAATGTGTGTCATGGTTTGATCTCGGTTTCGGTTTTCCCTTTACTTGAATTTGGGTTAGGGTTTAAAATTTAGAGTTTAGAGTTTAGATTAAGTCTGTTGACTGAAATCTACTGATAAAATGGGATTTACTATTGCACGGATCTTATTATTATTATTATTATTCTTATTACTTTTTAATATTGGATGTATCTTGTATCTTTTATATCTTTTATATCTTTTATATCTTTTATATTTTATACATACCCTTTTTGTCCACATCATTTTTACTTTACTTTTTTTATATTATTATTTCTTATTTTTGGTCCTCATTTCTTGGTTTTTGGTTGGTTAAACTTAAAGTAGAGTTCAAAGCCCAAAAAGCCCAAAGATAAAGGAAATACCTTGAAAAATTGTACATGGTCAGATGTCAGATGTGAGATGTGGAAAGTGGAAAGAGAGGAAAGTGAAACTGAATAAGAGGAAATATTAAACCCGCTTGTGGATTCTGGATTCTGGATTGGGGAAATTCCAACAATACTCATTCATTTTAAATTTTAACCGATTCAATCAGCTTGGCTTCCTTTTACCTCAAAAATACATTTAATACTTTTCATTTCCACCCGTTAAAGAAATTCGTAGTCGTAGATTCTCCATCTGCTCTAAAAAACGAAGGGACTGTTTGCTCTTTGAATTGTCTATTTAAGATAAAGATTTTTATAGATAAAGAATAAAGAATAAAAACATAAGTTTTTAAAAAACCCAAGAGAAAATAAGTTTTGTGTTTCGTGTATTTTTGGAATTTGGATTTTGAGTTTTATCCTGTTGGACTTCCTGTTTATTTTTAGGCCCACTTTTAATGTGTACTACTTTTCTGTATTCTGTATAATAAATAATAATGTGTACATTGTACATTGTACATGATACGTTCCTTTATATAGTACGTTATTCCTCTGTGTAAACAAAAACATATGTAAATTTGTGACAGACACCGGCATGCTTTTTTATCTTTTAGCCTTATTGATATTCAAAAATCAAAAACTAAATTTGAATTTTGAATCCTTTTGATTTTGTACACACATTTGGTTGTTTCTATTATTTTCTTTTATCATGTTTATTTTATCTTTTATCTTTTATCAAAAATCGAGAATCGAGAATCGAGAATTGAGTATTGAGAATTGAGAATTGAGACTGTGTGCATCTGGATTGTTACCCGTGACTGGATTCTGGATTTTGTTTGTAACAGAAAAACTCAACATTGATCATTCAAGTTGTAAATGGTAAATGGAAAGGGTGAAGGGAAAAGTATACACTTTGTATTTTGTATTGGAACTTTGGAACTGTCGATTGTGGATCTGTCTCCTTGTTCAAAGTTCAGTGTTCAATGATTTCAAGTACTTTTCAATTTTCAATAGTTTAAAAAAACTTTTGCCGTTCTTCAAGTGTTCAGTGTTCAATGTTCAGCCTTCAAGCGCACATCGTACATTGTACAGTGTGCAATGTGCACACAGTGTATCAAGGATGAAGGAATAGGAAGAGGAAATTTTACTAATGCTGATAGGAAATTGGACAAAATTCCTGTAGCCGAGTAATCACTACTCACACTCACTACAGTAACTATTGTACATATTACACATCTATTATATTTTCCGTAGAAATACGACAAATACGACAAATACGAATTTCTACACTAACACAAGCCTTTCACTGCTTTAGTGTTTAGCGTTTCAGGTGGTGTACAGAAAGAGTGGAGTAAAAAGAGAGAAAAGGGCCGATAGGGTTTTATTTCAGAGTGAGGAATACATGTTATAACATGAGGCTTTTGATTGGAATCATTTTACCAATCATCCAAGCCATGGCCAATTCAATATCCAATATCCAATATGAAACATGCATGATTTACTGTACATTCTATATTCTATATTTAATCCATACAGTCTATCATAAATAAAAAAAGTGTGTACAACGTTCAATGTACGGTGTACGGTGTAAAAGAATGAAGAGAGAAAGAGTGAGGCAAGCTGCTGAATGGGCCGTTCGTTGGTTCGTCTGCCGGCTTGACGAAGGATGACGATTAGGACTAAGGAAGAGACAAAAAAATATACATGTATATTTCCTGCTCATAGATGTGGATGTGGATGTGGATTGGATTGGGATCGGTAGGAAGAAGAATCGAACGGGGTAAAAAAATCATCCAACTAACCCAAAAAACCTCTTGTCTCTTGTGTCCCAGGCACAAAAACACCAATACAAATGTTTTACATAATGTACCTTTGGATCTGTGGATCGAGTGCCGAGTTTAGTTTGTAAAATCACATCCCAATATATTTTCAACTCTTATTGCTATCCGTACAACTAGTTGAGGAGCTGAACCAAACCTAAATCAAAACCAAAACGAAAGCAAAGGGCAAAGGGGTGACAACGTCGACAGTCGACAGCGGTACATGTGCCTGGAGTATTGAGCAACCAAAATCCTGTATTTGGTATTTGGTATTCGGTATCCAGTAGGAGATATTTTAGCACGTACCCCTTTCAATCCGAGTATTTTACAAGGGTTTGAATATAAATCCTCAATCCTCAATCCTCAATACTAAATGTTCAGTACCTGCAGAC
Organism: Sminthurinus signatus; assembly: GCA_019776565.1. Taxonomy (NCBI): domain Eukaryota; kingdom Metazoa; phylum Arthropoda; class Collembola; order Symphypleona; family Katiannidae; genus Sminthurinus; species Sminthurinus signatus. The sequence continues at coordinate 31,121 of JABASP010000595.1, forward strand.
TTCAGACTGTGTGGACTCGTTTTCGTTTTCATTTTGGTGTTGGTTTTTTAACCAAACTGGTACAAAAGTTAGTATCTAAAAAGTAAAAAGGTGGTTGGAACGAATACGAATACGAGTTGAGTTGTGTTGTGTTGTGTTCAAAGGCAGGGAAGAGTTGCCTTTCCTTTTCTTTTGTCTCCAGTCTCCAGTATCCTTTTCTTTGATATGTTGAACGGAGGACGACGGAGGACGGAGGACGTAGGACGGACACAGAGCACGTGTGTGTGTTGTGTAGTCCTAATTCTATTTCTACTCCTGTTTTTGTCTCTATTATACAAGTAAAAAAGAGAGAGGGAGAACGAATGTCAAATGTGTATCAGATATTGGCAGTGAGTATTATCCTGTATCCTGTATCCCGCATCCCGTATCTAGTATTGAATCTATAATTCTATCCAATATCCAATATTTACCAATACTCAATACTCAATGCTCAATATTCAATCCATTTTCTATGACAGTACATGTGTGTGCGTCTGCAAGTTTATGCATCTGAAATTCAAATCCGGTCTCGGTCTAGACTCTAGAGCCGAATTTGAATTTGAATTTCTGAAAGGATTATAGACTGGTTATATGTATGTACAATGTACATGGTTACAATAGATTCTATGTATTCTGACTTGTATCTTGTGTCTTGTGTCTAGTAGCGCCGCGTTTATTATTACTCACTTGGGAATTGTGTATTCATAATTCGTTATAAAACCTAAAACGTATGCAAATCCTGGTGTTAATCATCCATTTGTTATAGTCGCATATCTGTCTTTTTATTTATCAAGTATATTATACAGAATATAAAAGTTGAAGTAAGAATCGAACGTCTTATCTTTTGACTCTGATTGGACAGGAACAAAACGAAAGGCTGGCCTTAGATTTATCATTGATAAGAACAACAACTATCACAATCATATGATGACTTTATCTCGTTTATCAAAAGAAAAGTAGAAATTCTTGATTCTTGATTCTTGACTCTTAACAAAAAAATCTACCTTGTTCTTTCAAAGCTCCAAGCTCAAAGCTCAATGCTCAAAAGTCATGGTAATCATCTAATTGAGCTTAATAGACGTACCATAAACATGCACAATTTACAATGAACAATCTACACGTCCTTCCACTTGTAAAGATAAGAGAGGAATAAAAATAAAAATACAGTGTCTCCCTATTTTTCTACTTGTGTATTTAGTATTTAGTATGTACAATGTAAAGTGTACATATGTTTTGTCTTGTGAATGGTGAATGGTGAAATTAAACTGAATAAAAGTAAAGGGTTGGGACTACAGAAAAGATAAAGAAGGGGAAAAGGGTAAAGGGTTGAAAGTTGAAAGAAAGAAAGCTCGCTCGTGTCTTGTATCTTGTATCTTAAGTAAATGCGTGTGTTTATCTAGTACTTGGAAAGAGTTATCATTATCATGTTATCATATTTAACCCTTTTTCTCTTTTTCTTGTATGTTTTGCAGGTACTTGAGATGAAAGAAATGAAAGGCTCCTTTTACTTTTCTTCTGGATTTTGTGCTGGTGCTAGAGCTTGTGCTCGTGCTGCATAAATTGGACTGCGTCGGGCTGTACTGATGACTGATGACTAATGATGATGATGACGGCGGCGCATGCTGGGACTATAAGAAAAGGAAGGAAAGGGTTGAACATTGAACACTGAACAAATCCTCAAGGCTCAAGACCCTTTTTTCAACAAATTAGTGGCTCGTGCCTACTTTACTCATAACCAAAACCAAAGCCAAAGCCACGGTTGCTACCGAATGGAAAAAGGACTACAACTTTTTTGACTTGCTCTCAAATAAAAAAGGCTAAGTATTAAATAATAATAACACTCTCTTCCTCTTACTTTTACTTTTATCTTTTATATTATCTTTTTGTTTATTATTTTTCCTAATGACTAATGACTGTACAAAAGCTGGATTTTTTATTGTAGATTCTAGATAATGATAATTTTAAGGGTCATTTTATTTATTTACGTGTACTTTTGAATTTGATGTTGAATAATAATAATTTGCTTTGCCTTCTACAAAACAGGAAGACACACAAGTCGCTCTCACTTCTCCAAAACTCCATCCCATTCCTTTTGACAAGGCTTCACACCCACAAAAACTTCCCTATCCTCCATCACCAAAAACCAAAATCAAAATCAAACCCGTATCATGTATAAAGTATGAATGATGAACGATGAATGAAATTTTTTGTACATAATATTATGTGTTACTTTTATTTATATTTATTTGGGTTTATTTATATGTATATTTGGGGATTGGACTGTGTTTAGTATTTTTAGTATGTATTTAGTATTTAGTATCTATTATTTAGCATTTAAGACTGTTTTGGTGTACAGCAAAAAATATATATGTGGATTTACATGGATAATTTGTAACATAATTTAGATATGGATAAATACTAAATACTTAAAAGTTTAAACTACTAACTAATCAATTTGGAATTTTGAAATAATTTTGACAACTCATCAGTTGATTACAACTTACAATTACAACTTACAACAATGTTCTACATGTATAAAATACCTACAAGTTGTACAACTGTTGATTATAAATTATAATACCTTGATAAACTTTACTTCTTGCTGTTGCTCATCTGATTTCTGATCTGCTACTGCCTTTTGGTTGGTTGGTTGATTGGCTGGTTGGCTGCTGTTGTTGCTGCTGCTGTGTGGGAGTGGATCTAACTGTCCTTTAAAAAAAACTATATTAACTTTTAACACAAACCCGTAGAACCGAACTTGTTTGTAACAAGCTGTTGTCACTTGTGTGCTTGAGTTTTTACTGGAACAAGTTAGGTGATACGGGTATACGTTGAAAAGTTACAATCACCTGAACCTCAATCTGAATATGAATCTCAATCTCAAAAAGGACAACGGGAACTGTGTCTACAACATGCACTTCAACTGTACATAATACATAATATTTCAAGCTATTACTCATAAAAATTATATTTTTAGGGATAAAGAATTTTTTTGTTTATTTGTATGAGTGTAAATATGATGATAAGGATTATGAATTATAATTATGGATACTGCTTTTGGACGTGAGGGTTTTGGGAATTATTTATTGTACGTTTTGATTACACACTAATTTTATTTTTATTTTGCTTTATTCCAGTATTTTAAAATGTGTAAAAAGGTTTTATTTTTTTGTGTACTTTTTTCTTGTTTTGGAAACTGAATAAATGCACGATTTTTAATTAACACTGCCATAATATTTTTCTCGCCGTTTTGTTCGTGTACATGCGTATTTATGTTCATAAACGCAAATAAAGTTGAGTTTGACTACACATTTTTTACAGTTTGCTTTAAATTATATTTAATATTCAATGCTTTTGTTTTTATGTGTACTCTTTGAATGTAAATACAATTGGAAATCGTGTGTTTCATCAGCTTCTAATGCAAAGTTTTTAAAAACAAGTATAAACATTTTTATTTTTTATATGCTTTTATTTGCTACCACTTAAATAATTAATAATGTAAAATACTTTTTGTACAGCATGTGGGTAAGAAGAACATTCCATTAAGCTTTTTAAAGATTTGTTTTCATGTAGATTTAAAAGACATGTCCAAATGTGTCCATCAAAATGTAAAGTGAGAATGTCAAGATTTAAAAAAAAGTGTATTGTTACTTATATTGATGCTGTACTTGAATTTTGTACTTAAAACTTGAAAGTACTGAGGATCCGTCATCTATATATTTCGCGGGTTCGCCATTCTGAAAAATGCAATGCAATTCTGTTCTTATGAAAAGTTGAGGTAGTTAGTTGGGTTGTTCATATTATGTATAACACAGACGACCCAATGTACTAACTTTACCTTTTATAAGATCTTCTTTGTAGTATTATTTTATCCTTTCCGGCGAAATCATATACACAGTACATTCAGTCATTGCACTCAACAAATGGTAAATTTAGTATGTACAACTCAAAAGGTTCAATTCAAAAAGTGTTAGAACAAGTAGGATCCTGTTTTGAAAAAATGTAGACAAAAAATGAGGTTTATGGTTTATGGTTTATGACAAGGATTTATGATTTATGATGATGTGTGTAATGGATTGTAAATTTAGGTTAAGTCACTAAAAATATTATTCAAATATTATACCTTATTTTTAATCAATTATTTATTCCAATTTTGTAATGCTTTCTACATTCTCCATTCTACATTTTACATTTTACATCCTTCTCAATTCGTTCTGTCTCATGTCTCAAGTCTCATTTCTTAATGTTTAATTTCACTTGACTTTTCCATTTGTATTATACTTTGTGCTTTTGTGTCATCTTAGAACTATGTATCTTTCTTTTGCATTTCTCTCTGCTTTTCTTTTGTCACAGGTCAACTTCTCCTTCAATAGTCTAAAGACAGTAGATTTTGTAGATATAATTCAATATTCATGTTTACTTTTAATATCAAGTATCAAGTATCAAGTATGAAGCATGAAAGTTTTCTCATCTTCAATCTTCAAAGCCCTTTTAACTTTTTTTTTTACTTTTTGATACTTTTTATTCTGCTCCTCAATCTAGTTTTCATTCTGATTCTCTATCCTATCTTTTTCACTAACATTTTAAAACTAGGATTTTTTTTATAGTTCATCAGTGAGAGAAAAAAAACTGAGAGTGAATAAAAAATACCAAATTTTGACAACTAACAAATAAACTTTTTGATATAATATGATTTGTAGAGAAAAATTGCTTGTGCTTTGAGCTTTTGAGGTCATTTTTTGATTAATTTTTTTAAAAACATGAAAATATGAAGGCATAACACAAAACACAAAACAAGAAGAGACCATACGATTACCGGTATGTACAAAATATAAAATATGCTTGCAAAACCACATTTTCGGGCTATGGGCATTTTGCATTTTGCATTTTTCCTTTGCATCCTCATCCTATTTATGTTTCTATGTATTATGTATGTGTATCCCAATTTACAATTTACGTCTTGATCCCTAATTGTTTATAAAATATATATAATTTTTGTGCATTTTACATTTTACATATACTGAGCACTGACACCCTGACACCCTGACTTTACATTGTAAATGACATTCCAAAAAGATACAAAAGATAATACAAAATACAAAACATGGTGCATTTTTAGATTTGATTGAACCACCGTTTCTTTTTCCAGTCGTATTATTACAAACAACTCAATATGCTCAATGCTCAATATTCAATATTCAAATGTACTTGAATATTGAATATCTGGATTTCTGTAGTCAATAGTTTAAATGATTCCTGTACATTGTACATTGTACTTTGTACATGAATGTAATTGAAGTCAGTGAGGAATCAGAAACAACCCCTTGGATTACACCCCCTGCCAACAGAAAACAGAAACGCACCACACATGTACAATGTACAATATACACCGCACCGACAACAGAACAGAACCTAACATAACAGGACAATGAACATAATATTTGCATAGGTAAAATGAGCTTATTTTCTTGTTTCTATTTGAAAACACTGTCTGTTACTTCTATTCAGATGCAGATTCTAATATTAATTCCAAATTCAAAATTCAAAGTGAGAGAATGTGCACAGTTGAGCATGAACATTGAACATTGAACACTGAACACTGAACGGGTTTAGAAGGTGGAAGTTGGAACGAATCCTTGGGTCAACATTGACACCAATAACCAATAAATAAATATAAATACAGTTACATTACAAGTTACACGTTACATACAGTAGATAGAGTTGTGCATAAGTGTGCACACCGGCAATTTAACAACAGCCGTCAGGTCTCAGGTCTACATTTTATTGAAATGCAAATGATGAAATTGAAATACAGATATTCCATATTCCATTTGTACAATAGATACTGGATATGCATGTATTTTTTATACCTAATAATGAACATGAAAGAAAAAGGAGAACATGTGTAATACATATATAACATATGCTCGGCAGTTTCCCTCAGGAAAGGTAGATGAAGAATGCAAATTAGAATCGCTTCAATATGCAAATCCATATTTTCATCTACCTCCAACCTCCACCGCATTCTACACATGTACAATGTACTTTGTAGATATTTTGTTTCATTTAGTATGAAGGGAGCAGGTAAAATTCAAGCGCCGCTGTTTTTTTATTATTTTTTTGCCCCTGGAGTTTTCGTTCCATTTGTATGCAGACTGTATGCAGTAGATAGACTGTAGATTGTATGAGTACTCAATACTCAATAGAAAGTTAAAAGTTTAGGTCATGAACTGATTCTGATGATTTACCACTTACCACAAAAAACTAAAAAGTAAAAACAAACAGATTAGAAATTAGTTGGATTAGGTCAACCTTAGGCAATTAAATAAGTATTAAATAAAATGTAGTATGATTCATATTCATATTCATAATTCCGGAAAATGCGTGAAAATATGTAATATGTAAGCAAAACCACTACTTACAATTACAACTTAATTGTCAACCTGAATTTAAATGAGATTAAAGTTCTTTAAAGTTCTCTAAAGAACACTAGCAAAAAAAACAAATTTAATATTGAGAAATTTTATTCTCCTTCCTACATTCTACATTCTACACACTTGAACTTTCATTAAGTTTATGTTCAGTAATATGTAATATTGATCCGAATAAATATGTAAAATGTACAATGTACAATGTACAAACAGGATTGAGGAAATGGATAAAATGTTGCCATTTTTCCTGTTCATTCATTCAATTAGAAATTAGAAATTACAAATGAATTTGTCTTGAGTTTAGATTCTAGATTCTAGATTCTAGAGGTTTGAGCTATAAAATGAGCAACGACATGAAATATTGTTTCTGAATTGGTGATGCAAATAGAGAAATTTTTATGCATGTACAACGTACAATGTACATTTTAGATTGTAGATTCTAGTATTACACATAGGACATACGTGCAAAGGCAGATGGGATACCTACAACATTTTTATTTGCTGACTTAATTGTGCACTGTACGTTTTTTCTTATTTATTGCTTGTGCCATTTCAGCATATTTTCTACCCTCATTAAACAAAAGTCAGTCCACATGACACGTTACTCACTACACATTTCAAACTACAAACTACAAACTACACCATTATAAATATAAATATATAAATATACATGTGATGTACTTATAAAAATGTTTGGTATGGTATAATATTGAGTGGAAAAAGCTACGAGCCCAGCCGCACGTAAACTATAAACTAGAAACTCCTTAAAACTCAAACCTCTCGTGATATGAGGAGAGAAAACTGTTACAGTTTTATGTATGTATTATTTATTATGTACACTTGGTAAAAATTATCACCGTCATTCATCTCCATTTTGTACTCTGTACTCTGTACATTGTACATTGTGTAACTTGCAAAGTACGAGGCAAAAAGAAAATTCAAAACACATGACACATTTATTATTAATTTAATTATGTATTAGATACGTTTATGCAAACAAACCCCAAACGAAGTATAAAAGTATAAATTATAGAAACATATAAACTCATAACTGTAAACCGTAATATGCTTGTAAATATAATTGACAAAGAATTCACCCTTTTTTACACTCCATTGACAAGTTAATAGTTAATACAACATATTAAAATTCACAGTAATTACTTTTATAGCATTAGAAATTCCTCATAATAATCTTATCATTACTTGACATTTTACAATTTTACATTGTACTTTGAAGCACAAGGTTGTATTTCTAATATTTCTAATGTTTCTAATATTACACTTGCTACAATTTATAATTTACTTGAGCTCAAAACACAAAAGGAAGCAACATGAGTGTGAAAAGTCAATACGAATACGAATACAAACTTGAATATGACACCCTGACAGACAAAAGTTGTAGTTGTACAATACACATTACACATACCTACAAGTACAAGTTTATAGATTTTTGCATAGAAACCATCCACAGTCCACAGTCCAAAATCCAATGCTCACTACTCACTTCTCCAGTGCATGCACAATTCTAAATTTCCTTGACTGTAAATTGTAAATTGTAAATCGACACAAGTATCGAGTATTGGTCATTTGTCATTTGTCATTTAGCAAAAAAAGGTAGACTGAAATTTTTTTGTTTTTGAAAACGAGGACAAAAATGGACATTGGATGACGAGGACGACGAAGAGGACAGCAGAAAGAAATGCTGAAAAGTAGTTTTACTTTCTCATTATTTTTTTTGTTTTTTTATTCTTTTGTACTTCCCATCTCGCTTATGTTATTAGCAAAAAGTTGCATTCTTCACATATTTTCTTTTTGCTTTTTTTCACTAGAAAAGCTTTCTCTGTACCTCTTTTATCTGTAAATTATACTTATTGCTGTCTTTGCTTTTTGGGTCGATAGATCTAGATTCTAGATATATCACGTGTTTGTATTTTGTATTTGATAATTTTGTATGCACTGTTTTATTACTATTTACTATTTATTCAAGATTGTCCCTTTTCTCTGCAATAGATTTAACTATTTGATGTAGATTTTAATTGTAATTGATAATTGAGATTGTAATTTAGTAGAATGTACGTACAACTTTTTGTAATTTCTAATGTTAGACATGAGTTAAATTCTGTATACTTTTAGTCAAATCTTTGTATATTCTGTAATCTGTACAAAATGTATACTTTTTTTCACTAATTTCGTGTAAAAAAAGAATGAAGAAACTGTAACTTTAGTCAACATTATTCGCCAGTCGTCTTTCAAGCTTTCATCTTTCAAATCCCTCAACTTTTCAACTGTCAACTATCATCTTTCATCTTTCAACTATCGACTATAGTCTTTTGTTTGCTCGGACTTTAAACTATAAAGTGTAAAGTGTGAATAATGAGTAACGTAGCTGGAGTTTTTTCCTGTTCCCTTCTTGAACTGATTTCCAGTCCCTGAGACCCTATCTAGTGACGTGTTTTGGAAAAGAGCCTCGTTCCGTAAAAGGAGAGAGACTCATTTTCTGCTATAACTCACTGGCTGGTCTCTCAGGTGATGGGCGTGAAGTTCAATCGCAACAGACCGCTGTATCATTTCCCTTTTCACTTCATTTCAATTTTATGGCTCATCAAAATTCAAGACTCAAGACTCAAGATTCAAGATTCAAGATTGAAGACACCAAAGTTTTGAAATTAAGCTCAAAGTGGAATACAAAAAATCAACATAAAACATAAACTAAATCCAAATCTAATAACTAATAACCCTAAAATAGTACACAGGAAAAATTAATGCCTATTGAATACAAGTATCAACTATCGATGTCGATATTGATTTGTATGTAAGTTGTAAGGCCATCTCTCATCAATACTTCGAACTTTTCTCTTCAAGTCTAGTACAAGCTACAGTTTCCACCGTTCCAACCTTCAGTACATAATTTTCTCCCTTTCAAACTCTAGAGGTTAAATAACTAAACTAAATAGAAAATAAATGTTTGTTCATTAGTTAATTAGATCATATAACTAGTCTCCAAAATTTTGTATTTGTTCTTGTGCTAAAATCTAAAATCTAAAAATTTGTCTGTATTCTAAATTCTAAAGTAAATTTTTGTTAAATCTTCTTTGATTGCTTTTGTGACATTTGATTGTAATTGTAATTGTAATTTTCATTTAGTATTATAATAATAATCTTTGTCTCTTTTGAATAAAAAATAAAACCTTTTCATTTTTCCCATTTCCAACAGAAAGTTTTTCACGAAAAGATAAGGATCCCGATGGATGAAAACTGGACATTGCACAATCAGCCACATCCTGTATCCTGTACAAAAGGCATAAATTCTTGAATTTTATTGGTAAAAATATCAACTGGGTAACTTAATACAAATCCAGCCATTATTTCTACAATATGTTTAAACTTTAAAGCTTTTACTAAAACTAGTAAATGTCCGTTATCAATTTGCTCCTTGAAAAATTGATGGCTGAATTTACCAGCAAGTTTTAATTTTCCATCTTATTTTGTGTAGAGACGGTATTTTACTTTTTACTGTAGATATGCTTTTTGTTAGTTGTGGTGCAAAAGGTTGAAAAAGAAAGAGAGAAAATTTGCGAAATAATACACATTACACATGTAGGAAATGCTATGAAATCCACGTACAATGTTGACTTTTCCGGTTGACAATCTGTATTGACTCTTTCTCTTTTTGCGAGTATTTTAAGTGCAAGGTCATGAAACTTTACACTTTAAATGTGAAACTGGGTTACATATTCCATTTTACATTTTACATGCAAAATACAAAAGGAAAGGAAAACGGTTCCAGAAATATTTCAAATGATTTCAAACTGCACTAATCTTTTTTCATGTATTAAGTACTTAACTATGACGAGTTGTAGTTGTAGTTCTAGTTCTATAGTTTGAGTTGGAGTTTAAGTTTGAGCGTATCTAGTATCTAAAACAAAAACCAAGTGATTGAGAATTGAGAAGAGTTTAGAAGGAGAAAAAATCTTGGCATCGACATTTGTCCTCTCCGTTTCTCTTCTTGTGCACTGAACATTTATGTATCATGTATCTGCATTTGTGCATTCTCTCGATTCTCGATATTCTTTCCTCTATCTTCTAGAATCTAGAGTTATTTGTGTCACAGTCAATAGTCATAAGCCAAAACCAACCCAAAGACAAACAACAAGTCGACTAATCACGCATACTCAATGCTCAATGCTGAATGATACTTGCTAAAGTCAAAGCTCAAAGCAGAGGAGACGAGAGAAGATGAACCAGAGAAAAAATTTAAAAAACATTTTCCTAGGCCCAATTCCTTGATACATGCATTCTAAATTCTACAGATAAAATCCTACACTTCATTACACATTTTCACATTTTCACTCACCACAGCCAAAATATTTTTCTACATATTTTTTTGGCAAAAGTTCCATAGTGGTTTTAAATAGGTTCAGTTTGGTTCAACTTTTAAAATATTGCAAACCGTTCACCGTTCACCGCTCACTAAAATATTAACCATCATTTTATTTCTTTTCACTTAGTCAAGGACCAATTCCACATTTCCTACGACAGTTTTTCACTCCTTCAGCTCATGTTGAATGTTGAATGTTAAATGTTAAATGTTTCAATGAGGAAAAAGAGTCAATAAACTGTAGAAAATGCCAGAAGCCAGAAAGAGGAGAGAAAACCCCAAGGTGAAAGAACATATAAACAAAATGCATCCACGTTTTATATTCAACCTCAAAATTCCAAACTTAAAATAGAAAATAGATATGAGAAAAAAAGAAAGAAAATAAGAAAATACTAAGTTAAAACGTTTTACGTTTTACAGATTTTGTAGAGACGTTTTAGCTTTTAGTTTTATTTTTTCCTGGTTTCATTGAAAAATTCAGAGAGGAAAAGGTCTATAAAAAATAAAAAAGGAGTAAAAGCCTATATGAAATGTGAAGCATTATATCCTGTGTATACATATGTGTTTTCTTCTTTGTATTTTGTATTTTAAGCCTTTGTTATATTAGCAGTCTAAGAATTTCCCCTCTTTTTCCTCATCCATTTCAACTTTCAACATCCCTCCCAAATTCAGAACCCTATTCTTATTCCTTATTGTTATCCTCCATTTGAATTTTGAATCCTTGACTACGAGAATCCAGAGTTGTTTCGTCCCCATTCAAATTTGTTCATATGTATGTGAAATGTGAATGTACAAAGTGTATACAGTGTACATGATATCAAGCTGTTTGAAAATGAGTCTAGTGAAGCGTTTCAAGTCTATAGTCGTGAATGGAGATGAGGATAATTCCCAATGGTACTTGGACTGAAAACTGAAATCAAAGGAGTGTGTAAAATGTAAAATGTACGTATCTACAATCTACAATCAGTATAATATCGTAATATCGCTTGTAGTTGTATAATATCTAAAAATTTACATACACAGCAAAACTACCAAAGTAAAAGTCTAGCTGAAAGAAATGTAAACAGAATTGGAACAAAAAAACTAAAAAAAAAAAAAAACCTCAAGGGAGGGGGTAAAAATAATCAATAGAGAAATTTAGAATGGAGAGGGTGGACTTTCCTGTACAAATAGTAAATAGTAGATAGTAGATAGTCTATACATTGTAAAACTCTTTCTTTAGGCTATAAAGTCTGTGTATAAAATACAGAGGGAAATGGATATATTTATACGGATAAAAGTATGTAAATTTCCAGATGAAATCAATCCATTTCTTATTATACGTGATACACCAGCGATGGATGATTAGTCATCCATTTTGAATTTCATTCCTAGTCTACTCAATACTTGGTTGTAGATTGTATATTGTAAATGCAATGAAAAATAAAAAATAATGCACCATGTAGTAACGAGTAACGGTCAACCCTAAAAAGAATTATTCTAATGCTCCTTCCATAATGTAAATTGTAAAGTGTGTATTGTGAATTGGAACTAATACAAAAGAATAGAAGAATAGATATAGAAAATAGAAAATAGTGCTGTTCTGATTTCTGATCCAGTTTAAAACAACATATCCATTTTCTTTATAATCACAACATGTTCAATTTTCAATGGTCAATCTTCATCTTCATCTATAGACAATTGCATTTCATTCACAATCCAGAATTTACAATTTACAGCTGACCACTTTTCCTTTCTTAGTCTTTGAACTTTGAACAAGAGAGACAACAGACAACAGAACTTGTAAAAAATAAAAGGGAATATCTTTAAATGTAATAATGATTTAGACCAGAAATCAGGTTAAAAAATCCAAGACAAAAAAAACAACTTTTTTCTTTCTTTTTGGAATCAGGATCAGGTGTAAATAAAAATCAATGTATCAGATTACTCTTTCTCTTAGCTTTGATTCAATGTTCTACATTCTACATGCTACAATATATCAATGGATGACAGGTAATTTTTAATTTTTCCTGTCGTGGACATTGAATGCTGAATGTACATTGTACATTGTACATGTTACATGTATGAAACATGTATAAAAGTAAGAAAGGAAAACTTGCCGTGTCGTAGCTACAAATTTCATTGTGTAATAAGTAATAAATGCTCACAGTTACTTTCCACATGAAACCTTTTCTTTCACGTGTTTAGATGAAGAGAACTGGACTGGACTGGACTAGATCTACAATCTACAATCTACAGTCTACAGATCGCTAGAACTTGGACTCAGAAGCGAAAATCCGGTTTTTCCCCTCTCCGTTTCACTGTCACTGCCCGAGCGAAGAGGATGAGACTTTGTGAAGAAAGGAGAAAGAACAAATGGTCAATCAAAACGGAACGGGAATTTTCAACAGGTAGACAAAACAAAGACAGAGTGGACAGTGGACAGTGGACATTGGACATAGGTCATTTTATTTTTAATATTTCTAATCAATGTATCTAGTTCAAATATAATACGTAATATCATTCCCACGTTCAGGACCATCCAATCCAATCCAATTGAAGTGAAACCAGTCTCAATTCTCAATTGGAAAAATTGGAACTGTGAGCACATTCAAACTTGTTTTTCTCTTTGATTTTTTCAGCTGCAGCTCTACTCCATAGTTCAATGAATGAAATGTGCATGAATATGAGGATGAGGATGAGAGTCAATACGGATGCTGGACTGGCCTGGATTTATTTAGAATGTAGAATGTAGAATGTAGAAGCTCCTTTCTTCAACTGATTGAACATTTTCCCAGAGAGTGAAACGATAAAAATTAAGATGGTCCAGAAAAATTCTTTGATTCAGTTAGAGTTTTTCTTCATGGAGCATTGAAAATTGAAAGCCAGAATGGAATGAAATGAACAGTTAAGAAGAATGAACATTCAATATTCAATTCGAGTCACAGTGATCGCCTTTTTTCAATCACGGTTGAATTCAAGATGATTATTTGTTGAACTCAACTACATAAAAGGATCGTAGTAACATTTCCACGTCTCTCGAGTCTCTCGAGTTTCAAATCAAGATTTGAGATTCAATATCCAATTTTTTCCTTAGAACAAAATCCTCGTTCTTCTTTTGTTCTTGGTTCGTCAAGAAAAAAATCAAATTCCCATCAGACGGCTGGATTTTCTGGATTACTGGACTCAGAAATTAATAATTGTAGTCTACTTTATCCAAAGACAACAGAAAGATATACAATATACAACAAAATCTCAATGAACTTATTTTTGTACATTTGTAAACGGAGCTTTCATTAAACGTACATTTTCTCCATAGTTTTTGTCAATTGTCAATTGTCAATACAATTTCATTTTGAGTAAACTGTATTTTACATGGTACACGTGTATTTTAAATTTTAATGTTTACTATTTCAAATAATTGAAAATGTTACAAATACAAGTACTGATATTTTTACACAAGTAAAAAAAAAAATTTTTCATGTATTCCAATTTGAAGAAAAACGACTTTTCTGTGGGAAAATACATCATACAAAATACAAAATACAGCACAAGACATACAAAGTACACTTGCAAAGATGTATTTTTAAGTTTCACATAATCAATAATCAAACTAAGTGCAATATTTTGGCTCCTAGAGAGCTTAAACAGCAATAAAAGGAGATTTTTATGGTCAATTTCCTTAACTTTTTTCCATGTATAATGTGTACAGTGTACATTTTACCCTCAGCTTTTATTCTTTCTCATTGAAACCAAATTTAAGGTGATCGAGGCTACTTAATTTAAAATATACCTACAAAATGTATAGACTATAAACTATAATATAGGCTATAAAATAAATAGGAAATTCGCTATATGTACACTGTACACTGTACACATTGTGTTTTACATAAACACTTGAGAGTGCAGGAATATCAGCGAGAGAGAGAGAGAGAGGAAATGCTGAAGCTATGATAAAATCAATTTTACTTTCCCTCTCCTAAATGAATTGTAAGGAGTAGAGAGTAGAGAGTAGTGATTTTAAATGTACAAAATACATACAAGTTGAATAGTGAATAGTGAATCGGTGGTTTTATTTGAGGCTGAGCAAGAGATGGACTCCATTTCACTTCATCTTCTAGCTTTTCGGGGATGGAGAATGGAGACCGGAGACCGGAGAATGGAGAAACGGCATAAAACACAACTCCTGAGAACTCAGCATGATACACAAAGAGTGAAGAGTAAAGAGAAGAGTGAGTGTGTGTGTGTGTGTGTGTGGTGGAAGAGTGGAAATGGAGATGGAGAGGATGAAGAAATCAATATTTGAGTCTAGACCTCCATTTCACCCGGGTGAACAAATACTACTGCAAACTGTAGTGTGTACTGTGTAGTCAGCGGTATTGCTCCGAGTCTGTCTTATTGTGTGTAGCTTGTTAAATTACATTCTACATTCTACATTCTAAATTTTATGTGCTAGACTCTAGAATTTTGAAATAAAATGTAAGCTATTCTGGATTCTAGATTCTAGACGGTAGAAAGGCTTTAGAAACGTCCACAATTTACGTACAATTTAAGTTGAGCGAACACCAGAAGACGACGGCATTTTCCTTTCTTTGAGCAAGTTTAGCTTCTTCATCTACTTTGTACTTTGTGTATTGTGTATGTGTGTACACTACTTCAAGACAATTTAAATACTATATTCAGAATACCTACAGCCTGCAGCCAAAGACTATGAAATGTACAAAGATCTTCTGACGCTTTTACATTTTACATTTTACATATTTTTCACCTTACGTTTATATTTTCTACATAAAATCCATGCTTTGAAATATTTCCAAATACAAATGTATCCTTTTACTCTTTGTAAAATTGTGATTTTTCAACTGTAGATTAAACTTTATTTTCTACTCCCCCCCAACTCAAAGAAATAAAAACCTACAGTACCCAGAATACAGCATAAGAAAAATCGTTGTACGTTGTACATCGCAGTGCTGTAAAATCATCTTTTCAAATTTGCAAATGTGAAAATGTTTATTTAATTAAAACACTCTCTTTCCATATTCAAAAACTTGATTCATTTTAAGAGAAAGTCATACATGA